>PVIU01002758.1:0-10000 GCA_004026605.1 Ondatra zibethicus | reverse complement strand
CGTACGAGCACAGTTTCAGTCTTACAAAACGAAGGCATCCTGGAGACTGTAAGACCGTCTGGAAATCATAAAGAGCTCATAAAGAGCTGAGCTCTGAAAACGGCTGCGGCACGGGAGGAAGAGTGCCCAGACCATGCAAGGCCCAGCACGGCAAACAATGAGAACAAAAAGGCTAATAGGGTGAGTTTTGTGTCATGTATATTTTACCACAATTAAAAACATAAAAAGGCCGGGCGGTGATGGCACACGCCTTTAATCCCAACACTTGGGAGGCTGAGACAGGTGGATCTCTGTTAGTTCCAGGCCAGCCTGGGCTACAGAGTGAGTTCTAGGACAGTCAAGGCTACACAAAGAAACCCTGTCTCAAAAAAACCCATAATAATAATAATAATAATAAATTAAAATTAAGATATATTTCCACTCTCCTTACCTCCCACTTTCTCTCTTATTCCCGCCTCCATTCCCTCATTTCCTTCCTTCCCTTATTACACAGAGCAAGAAAAGCATTTTGTAAGTAAAGAATTCCACCATTATGCAGCTTCTAAACCTCTTCCTCCTTATCCAGGATGAACTGTTTTGCCATTTGACCTGTATTCTTCCAGCCCTATCTTTGGCTTTACATACGTATTTGCTCATGCACACCTGGACACATATGTGCATGCATTCTCACACTCACATACATGCCCCATTTTGAACCAGCCTGGTCTTCACTCATCACACTGGCTGGCTTATTGCTTAAAGAATCTGAGGGCTTTTCCGTCTCTTTCTTCCAGATACAAGAAGACTGTTGGCCTTTGGTTTGCTGACTCCACCATGCCTGCCTTTCTGGAGCAGAGCGGTTGGACGATTTCTGAAGGTGCCGGTTGGTTCCTCTTCCATAGGTTGAAGGAACGTGGTGGCTGCTGCCTCTGGCCTTTTCCTGGCTGAGCTGAAGCCTGGGAGCCTTGCACTCAGCAGTGTAGCCTCACCATCAGCCAGATGATTGGCAGCTGAAGGGCTTTCTGCTGGAAGCTACCCATTTCCATCAGTGCCATGGGCTCCAACACAAAAACCAACCTGTCTCCTACCACGTGAGGTTGGTGGGGACTTGGGGAAATGGTAATAGCAGGAAGCGAGCACCTGGGGGGCAAAGGGCAAATCTTACCACTTTTCTAAAATATGAGCAACGATACTGATCTGGGTGGGGGATGGACACGCCACCCTCTAGCCTTTTCTAAGTTGAGATGATAGTACATTGAAAGATGTTATCAGTCCCAAAGAGGAAGTGTGGTCCTCCAACAACTAATGTCTGCTAAAATGTACCTGACTCCATTGAAAATGGAGCGGCAGACTGGTAGAGCGGGGAATAATGAGCCACCGCACCCCATTGAAATGTAATTACACAGCCCTCTTGTTCTTAAGCCTAGAAGGTGAAAGGAAGATGGAGAGTGAAAGTAAAAACCGCTGACCCTTCAAACTTTAATTTACGTTCTGCGTTCGCTCGCCCTTCTGATAGGTTTTAGAAAGGTCATAATTTAGGGTATTTTGCAGTTGATAAATGATCTGTATGTTTGCGTTCACATGCACCGATTGATTTGTTATAGCCAAAATATTGTTTCTATAACAACCCAAGGGCCCTTAACTAGACAAACGGCAAAGCAGAATCCAAGGGGAGGCAAAAGGAAATCCAGGCCAGCCCAGGAGGGGTGGCCTTTGCCCAGAGACCCAGGATGATGGAGTGCGGGATGCGGGAGAGCTGCTGGGGGAGGAAGTCCAGCCTGAGCAGATGGAGCAGAGGCTTTTGTTCTTGGCAGGGGCCCGGTCATGGTTTCTTCAAGGCCTCCGCACGGCGTGGGTGGCTTGCCACTGATGCCCAGGCAAGTCTTGTCAAGACTTTCAAGTTGAGCCCCCTTGGGTGCAGGAGAAACCAGTGAGGTTGTTAGGGCAATTTTCCCGCCTTTCCAGTCTTGGAAGAGGCTCCTGTTTCCGGGCCCAGTTGATGCATTATGCATCAGGACTGCCTGCAACTGACAGCCCCTCAGCCAACATCGACTTGAAAAGCGATGGTGCTAATCAAAGCCGACACATTTGAATGTCCAGACACACACACAGAGAAATTTACTAATCAAAAAGTGTATTTCCTAGGGCTGTCTCCAGAGAAATCCGAGGGAAGAAATTGGAATAATTTATTAGCTTACAAGTTTTCGTTGACAGTTAGCCCAAAGCTATTTATCTCTGTAATAGAGAACGTCTCCAATGTGGCAAAATTGACCAAATCAAACAGCTTTGATCAGAAAATGAATCTGGCAAGCCTGCCTGTCGGAGGGTCCCAGGAGAAAGAGGGGAAACAAACAAAAGATTTAACAAGTGGTCAATAGGAGAAAGTGAGTAAGGAAAGGGATTGGGGAGAGAGAAAGAGCCAGAGAGAAGGACACAGGAAAAGAATTTTGCAAAGCTCCAGGCCAGGCTCTGGAACGAATTGTTGAAGAAATAAATGGCGTTGCACACCATAACATTTAACATGGTGCCCATGCATTTTCTGGGCCTTGCAGCCCCAACTGATATGTGTTTTTTATGATAACAAGATGAAGACAAACTGCAGAGAGAAGAGGCTGCTGGTGGTGGTGGCAAGGAGGGAATAAACACAGAAGGGCACAGAGAAATGATATTGCCTCTCCCAGCCCCCAGGTCAGCAGTCGATCATGTCTAGCAGGCAGCAATGATACTAGCTTTACCCAGCCTGCCTCAGTGGGCATGAGGCACTTGTTCAGTGGGTACTCAGCTGACTCATGGGGCAGGCGCTGTAACTACCTGGGAGTCTGAAGAAAGAGTTCACCTTGGGGCTTCCCTCCTTATCTTCTCCTGGGAAATACTAGAAGATGGGAATCGGAGAATCCCTCAGTGCCCTTTGCCTTTCTTCCTAGAGATACAAGAATGCATGGCACATCTGGAGAGGGTATTAAATATGGTTTGAGAACCCTATGATAGGGTCAAAAGATAACTCAGTAGGTAAAAAGGTTTGCTGTGCAAGCCTGAACACATGGATTTGATGCCTGGAAGCCAATTAAAATGGTGATATATGTATCTGTAATCTTAGGACACACACACACACACACACACACTCATGGGAGGGGTGGATGTGGGCTAGCCTGGAGTAATGGAAGAAACCACAGGAGAAACTCTGACTTAGCAAAGTAGAAGGTAAGAACTGACTCCTGAAAGTTCTCTGACCTCCACACATACACCACGGCATGCATCCACCTAGGTTCATACATACGTGTGTGTACACACAATTAATAAGAAATTTTAAAAAGACCTTTGGCAGATGAAACAGATAATTAAGAACTATAACAAGACTCTTAAACTAATGATATGTTGGCTTAAGGCCTTTCCCTTAGCATCTATCATATGGGTTCATCAGTTGGCTTAAGGCTTTTCTCTTGGCATCTATCATATGGGTTCATCAGTTGGCTTAAGGCTTTTCTCTTGGCATCTATCAGACGGGTTTAACCAAATTCAAGCTTTCCAATCCTAAAGATGCTCTCTCACTGTCAACAAAGTCCACTCTCTAAGACCCAACCTCACTGGCAGTAGAGTTACTATATTCAATGGCCAAGTAATTGAAAGAATGTTCCAGCAGTTAATATGTTTGCATCCAAAATGAGTGCTAAGGACCCATCATCAATACCGCTGCTCACTAGTTTTAGGAAAGAGTTTGTATAAGCTCTTTAGGTTGAAGCACATTAAAAATAACTGGGAAAGCTGGTTAGATAGGATATCAAAACCACTTTCTGCCAGTATCCTCTGAGTGGGTCTTGTTTAGTGTCAACATTGATGAAGACTTGGGAGGGTCTGAAGTCTGGGACCCAGATGAGACACTGTCATGGGGACCTATTTTCTGTCTTCTCTTTGTAAACAATGTGCTTTGAGTTGAATTTTGATTTGTATAGTAGGGGTTTATGTGGGAGTCAAAAGAGACAACTGGGCTGAGGGCATACCTCAATGGTATCTCAGTTGTCTAACATGTGTCAGGCCCTGGCTTTCCTCCATGGCAATGTCAAACCAAAAGGAATCCCAAACTCCAAAGGCATGTCATAAAACAACCGAAGTCCCACATAAATGCTAGAGATTATTACCGCTGTTTCCTCCTGGGGGAGAAAGAGGATCGGCAATGGTACTTAGTCAGCTGCATCTAACTGAGCTGGGAAGAGCCATGCCAGGAAGCCAAGCTGTACCCTCTGAAAACTGGCTTGCCACCTGCAACTGAGAGGTGTTCCCTAGTGGTCATTACATGTCCTTCTCCCTTCTCTTCCTGCAGAGAACTGACTCACAACTTCCCAGGATGCTGCGGGGCAAATACCAAATGCTTCTAGTGCCTGCCCTCCGTGGGCTATGTGTCCTTTCTCAGATATTTGGGGGAAAGATACGATTGGTTTTAAGTCCTTTAGGGCTCTCAATTCGGGTTTAAGTCCCCATGTCTGATCCATGTGTGTGTGTCTTCTTGGAACTATCACTCCTGGCTAATTGAGTACTAAAGGCGGATCAGTAATTTTGCTTCATCAACCAAGTCCAGACTAATTTGCTCTGTCAAAGGGCTTAGTGGACACTATGACAGTTCTGGGATTGCAAACACAAGCCACCATGCTTGGCTGTTTTATCGTGTGTCCTGGGGATCAAGCCCAGGTCTTCAATGGATATACAGTGAGCACTTTACTGTTTGAGCCATCTTCCCAGGCCCCCTGCTTTGTTATTAATTATTAACAGGACATTTAATTAATTCATCATTAATTATTAAGGAAACATTTGCCTATATCCCTGGCAGCAGTCACAAACAGCTTCTTGGTTCATTCTTTATGTTGTAGCTTCACTAGCGGGTTAGTCCTCGTTATGCAGCATAATCTACTGACCCTACAGCAGCTTGGCTGCAGTGGGATCTCTGCTTCCCGTAGTCACTGCTCTCCTGGCTTGCCATTAGATCTTTTTAACTCACCATCTCATTACAAAGTTGGAGGATTCACCACAGGCAGAAAGAAAACAGAATACCACAAAGCGGCTCTTGCAAGCTATTGCCCAGAAGTGGCCCGAGTCCATGTACTTTTTATTGGCCAAAGAAAATCACAGAGCTGTTTGCAATTTGCAGTCAGTCTTCCCACGTGACTGGGGGAAGAGGGACACTAGAAATCTCCAGCCATGTGTCAACAGCTCCAGTTACATTGAAACAATATTCTTAGTCACAAGGAGGAGGACATGAGTCCTACTACTCGCTCAGCCACTAGATGAGCCCCTGTCCTGCCCCTTATCTCCGCTGCTCTCCCACATTCTCCTCTGCAATGAAGGTTTAAGACAGATAATCATCTCTTCGATTCTATACCAGAACGAGTCATTCCCTCTGCTGGACCTTGGAGCCCACCAGCTTCCTGGTCAGTGGGACCACTTCCAGCTAGAGCCAATAGCCCAGGGAGAATGATGTAGGGTGGTGGCAATGGGCTACTTGTGCACACTCTAGGGAAGCTGGAGAGAGTCGGCCGCTTCTTAGGTGTTTTGAGATGGTCCACACAAGGATGATGACGCACCAAGGATTCCATGTCACACAATCTACATTGCTAACGCTCTGTGACAAAGGTGTTTGAGTTTTAACTGCTTGTGACAGCACCTCACAGTCGACTTGCAAATGTGCCTCACATGTCTGCATTTCTTGTTTTATATAATAGATATGTTCCCTTTTTTAAAGAATTGTCATAGAAACACAATTCAATGCTATAAAATCGCTGCTTGGTTTATGGAAATTTGCATCAGTCAAAGAAACGTGGTAACAAACGGCTCTTGAAGAGGTCACCTCCAGTTTCACTTTTTCTCTGAGATGTTCTTTGTACACAAAACACAAAGCCATCTAGAGATGCTTGGTGATATGTTGGACTGCACTTGCGTAAGCTAGCAAATGGCACCCTGCTTTTGTGTAATATTGCCCAGCCAAAAAACCTTTCGTTTACCTGGTACAGGGGTAGAAAGGGCATAAATGTAGTGTCAGACCAGAGTTCTGCTGGTGGTACTGCTTCTCAGTGCTGGTGAGTTTGGACAGATGTGAGGGGCCTCTAGCACCTTGTGGATGAAGTAAGAACGACGGTTATTTCTCGAGACTGTTGGAAGGGTGTAGGGAAAGCCTTAGTTCAGCATGTCCGACACAGGATCTGGCAGGGAGCAGGTTCTCAACAAGAGGCGTATGAAACAGGAAGAGGAGACCTTGTTATTGCCATTCTACCAGGTGAGAAAATGAGCCTGGGAAGAGTGTGGGCTGGAGGTTTGCTTGGTTCTCTCCGGAACACCTTCCTGTCAGTCCCACAGAGAAGGCAGTATCTGTATGATGTGTTTAGTGGACACACATCAACATATATATAATGCTTTATGTGACTTTGGTTTTCTTTTATGCCAGACTGGTTATGTCCTGAGAACTGGGGCCAGGTCCCCGTGCTCCTGTGCACCTGTCTCTGTATGTGGGTGACTGGTGATCCGGAGTGCTTATCCGCCAGTCAAATTTCAAGTTCTTACAAGTCCTTTAAGCTGGCCAGGACAAGGTAGCACATTCAATCATTAAGCTAAGACCTTGGTTTGCAGGAACCTTGTCTCCTGAGCTTAACAATTACAAAGAGCATAATAATTCATTTGAGGATATTATGGGGAAATAATAATACCATCTACAATGCCAACATGATTAAGTGCTCTAATTTGTAGGGATCACCTTCCATGGGGGGCTTCTCAGAAGTTGGCTACATTCTGACTAGTGCATGTACTTTAAGAGGCACACTAAGGACCCACTAAGTGGATGTGTGGACCTAGGCTCTGGTTATAGATACAAGGCAGGCCTAACCCTTGACCTCACTGAACTCATAGGAACAATAATGTCAACAAGCCGACACATCACATCTTTATGAAGTGATGGTTGAATGGAAACTTCCCCTGCAGGCTCCTTTGTTTGAAAATGGGATTCTGGGCTGAAGCTGTGTTTGGGGCTGGCCACATGACTTATAGAGGTGGGTCACTGAAAGTGAACCTTTGGGTGTTATAACATCCTTCCAGCCCAAGCTCCACGTGCCCTTTGGGTACCATGTGAAAAGCCACTGTTACAATCACCCATTACTGTGAAGCAATCCGCATACATACTGTTTGATGGAAGCTCTGCCTCAGTTCCCCTCCTCCCTCTCCAAACTCTGCCCCTCAGAAAGCCCACCAAGGTGCAGCTCCTCCCCCTGAGATGCTCAAGACCTCACCCACAGAGTATTTAAGATGTGGTCTCTAGGCCTGAAACGTGGTTTCTCCTCTTCCCACCCTCCAGACCACCCAGGAGTTGCTTTGCTCAGATTAAACCTGGTGTTATTAATTTGGCTTGATCTGACTTATTTCATTGGCAGAGACTTAATATCGGGGTATGGAAAACCTTTTGCAAACCACGATGCCTTCCTTGCCCAGATGAACTGCACTCTCTGAACTGTGAACCAAATCCTTCTTCCTCGTGTTTCTGTCAGGAATTTGGTCACAGTGACAAGAAAAAATAGCTAACAAAAAAGTATACTAAGCTGAATGAAGGGCAAACAAAAAGGGATCTGGGGTGACAGAGAAGTCGAAGAGTATCTTCATGAAAAAGCGACTTTTTTATTGGTTTTATTGAGCTCTACATTTTTCTCTGCTCTCCTTCCTGCCTCTCCCCTTCCCTTCAACCCTTTCCCACAGTCCCCATGCTCCCAATTTACTCAGGAGATCCTGTCTTTTTCTACTTCCCATGTAGATTAGATCCATGTATGTCTCTCTTAGGGTCCTCATTGTCGTCTTGGTTCTCTGGGATTGTGATTTGTAGTCTGCTTTTTCCTTACTATATGTTTAAAAACCACTTATGAGTGAATACATATGATAGTTGTCTTTCTGAGTCTGGGTTACATCACTCAATATGATGTTTTTTAGCTCCATCCATTTGCCTGCAAATTTCAAGATGTCATTATTTTTCTCTGCTGTGTAGTACTCCATTATGTAAATGTACCACATTTTCCTTATCCATTCTTTAGTCGAGGGGCATTTAGGTTGTTTCCGGGTTCTGGCTATGACAAGCAAAGCTGCTATGAACATAGTTGAGCACATGTCCTTGTGGCACAATTGAACATCCTTTGGATATATACCCAAAAGTGGTATTGCTGGGTCTTGAGGAAGGTTATTGCCTAATTTTCTGAGAAATTGCCATACTGATATCCAAAGGGGCTGTACCAGCTTGCACTCCCACCAGCAATGCAGGAATGTTCCCTTTACCCCACATCCTCCCCACCATAAAAGTTGTCATCAGTGTTTTTGATCTTGGCCATTCTTACAGGCATAAGATGGAATCTCAGAGTTGTTTTGATTTGCATTTCTCTGATGACTAAGGATGTTGAACATTTCCTTAAGTGTCTTCCAGCCATTTTAGATTCCTCTGTTGAGAGTTCTCTGTTTAGGTCTGTGCTCCATTTTTTTTATTGGATTATGTGTTCTTTTGGTGTTCAATTTCTTGAGTTCTTTGTATATTTTGGAGATGAGACCTCTGTCTGATGTAGGGTTAGTGAAGATATTTTCCCATTCTGTAGTCTGTCGTTTTGTCTTGTTGACCGTGTCCTTTGCTTTACAGAAGCTTTTCAGTTTCAGGAGGTCCCATTTATTGTTTCTCTCAGTGTCTGTGCTACTGGGGTTCTATTTAGGAAGTGGTCTCCTGTGCCAATGCGTTCAAGTGTACTTCCCACGAAAAAGTGGCATTTCTACTGAGACATGAGAAAAGTCGGTAAAATCAGTGAGGCAGAGAGTGGGGAAGGGACATTGCGAGTGGAAGGATTGACATGGTGGGGCCCAAGGCTGGGGAGAGCTTGAAGCTAAAATAAAGTTGGGTGGTGAGCACAGCCTTTGGACCTAGAAAGACACAAGACAGGGCCACGGGGGCAGATGTGGAGGGGGTAGGACCAAATTCTTGTAGGTGTAGGTGAATTGAGTTGCAATTGGAAAACCCTAAACAGAAAAATCATGGGATTAAACTGAGGTCTTAAAGACCTCTCAGCCTTTGAGTAAAGGAGTAGATTTCATTTAAGAATGGGTTTCATATAAGCCCGGGAAGGAGTGAGAGGGCCAGGAGGTTGTTGCATGGCCACAGCGAAGGATGAGGGTGTTCACATGGGTGGTGGCCTTGAAGTAATCGGAACTTTGAAATACTTCAGGGTGGAGCTTGTTCTGTGAGGCAGCTTAAAGAGGCTCAGAAAAAAAAGGAAAAGAAATCTGCTCTGGCCTCAGCGGATGGGACTGTTTCTGCCAAACAGCGAAGGGAAGGGGACACTTGGTGTTTGCAGAGGAGACTTGGGGGATGCAACTGCTGAGGCTGTGTGCAAGCCGGGCACTTTTCCCTTCTGGGGTTATCTGTCCAGACACGCCATTTTCTCTTTAGAAACTGACGGCCTTGCCTTTCAGGATGAGGGTGACAGAGAGAGCCTGAGGTTGCAATGGCAGGGAGGATGAAGGGGCTGGGGTTTCAAACCAGGGCCTTGGACAGAGTCTGGTAGACTTTGTTCAAGGTTTATTCTATCAAAATTGAGGACAGGATAATGAATTTAATAGATGACACAGGAAAGAGAAAGATGATGTGTGTTTCTGGGTGTGGGGGTCATGCTCTGAGATTTGGAAGGGGGCAGCCAGGAAGGGGATCAGAATTTGACATCTGGCCTTCTTACATCTGAGACACTTTTGGGGGACACAGGAAGAGAGGGCCATGGATGCAGGAGTCGTGGACTTACACACTGGAGAGCTTAGCATACCCATGGTACCATGCTGGGCTAGTGAGAGCATCCTTAGCATACCCATGGTGTACCATGCTGGGCCACTGAGAGCATCCTTAGCATACCCATGGTACCATGCTGGGCCACTGAGAGTACCCTTAGCATACCCATGGTGTACCATGCTGGGCCACTGAGAGCATCCTTAGCATACCCATGGTGTACCATGCTGGGCCACTGAGAGCATCCTT
>PVIU01002757.1:0-162665 GCA_004026605.1 Ondatra zibethicus | reverse complement strand
TACGTCATGTATGGGGCCTTCCTTTTAGAGATCTTGGAGGAGGAGGAATTTGGTTGCTAGGGGTATGGTATGGATTGTTTTCTGTTTTGATTGACAGGCATGGATTATGTATGCTTTTCTCTAATATACATGTCCTTTCCCATAATGCATCTGATAAAAATCATTATGCTATGCATAAGATGGTATACAGAGAATTTCCTTTCAAAGTTAACTCAGAGGACACGGTTTGCTGAATTGTGTATGCATCCAAAACCAGTTTAGGCTAGATTGTTCCCCTCATTTCTGTGTCTGAATGCATTTGAGAATACTTTTGCATAAAAGCTGTTGATGTTATAGCAGAAGAGAAACTTACTCCATTGTTCAGAGTGTAGTACATGGGCAGCTTGGTCAATGTTGGGGGTCCTCGATTGCTAGGTACATTGTTATATATAGGTATATGTATGTATATCCCAAGCTAAGTCAAGTCCCAGATTGCTAAGCAATTCTCTATGCTTGCCTGTCTCAGAAGCAAGGGGTGGCAGAGTTAACAATATGGGACTCTAATTAGAGAGTGATGTTGGTTGTTTGGTGCCTTAGAGGAATTGTAAGTTTCTGGCACAACCATGAGCTTGGCAGAATGAGTTGTGACTGAGGTGGGAGTTTACTGAGCTAAGATGCTTGGGGGCCAGTGAGATGGACACTGTCTTAGCCACTGTTCTATGGCTGTGAAGAGACACCACGACCAAGGCAACTCTTAAAAGGAAAGCATTTGATTGGGGTCTTGCTTACAGTTTCAGAGTCTTAGTCCATTATCATCACGGTAGGGAGCACGGTGGCACACATGGCACTGGAGCAGTAGCTGAGAGCTACATCCTGGTTCACAGGCAGAGGGAGAGAGAGAGGGGGAGAGAGAGAGAGAGAGAGAGAGCGAGTCTGGTCCTGGCATGAAGCCCACCTTCAGTGACACACTTCCTCCAATAAGTCCACACCTACTCCAACAAGGCTATACTTCCTAATCCTTCTAATCCTTTCATATAGTACCACTCCCTGGTGACTAAGCATTTAAATATATGAGCCTATGGAGCCATTCTTTTTCAAACCACCCACAGGCTGAATTGTAGGCAGTCTCCATGGAAACTGCTAGGGACACAAAGTAGGCTTGCGACTCAGAATAGAGACCAAAGCTGACCCAAAGAAGGACACTCTTCACGTTGACTTCTGTAATGAAAAAAAAATCAATGTTTCATTTCTGGGTTTGGAATGTGGTTCCTCCAAAAGTTTAAGCTTTAGAAATAAATTCTCTTATTAGTATGTTGATGGCTTTTGGAAGTAGCAACTTTGGGGGTCGATTAAGGTTAGATGAGGTCATGAGGGTGGAGCCCTGTGGTGACATAGGTGGCTTCCTGAGAAAGAAAGACTTGTGGCTGACCTGTGGCTGCCCTCTCTGGCCATAGGATGCTTACAGCACATCAGCGTGGAGACCCTCAGCCGAAGCTGGTGCCTTGGTATTGGACTTCTCAGCCTTCCAGGAAATGAGCTGCATAGTACCTGTGTGGTGTTCTGTTATAGCAACATAAAACAGGCTGTGACAATAATCCATTCAACACCCACTTAAAAATCAGTGTGCCTTAAGTGCCAATGGAATAGCAGCTGCTGTGAGTTGCCGGAGTTAAAAACAAACAAGTAAAACGCCATGCTTCCAGCAAAGGAAGCTCAGTCTAATTGGAGCGGGTGTTTTATACCGGCGATCTCAGTCCAAACCGAAAGCTCATGGGGATGTAGGGCCATGAGAAGGGTGAAGCCAGCAGGCACGATGTGCTGGGACTATCTGACAACTGTGGGGAACTGGGGGACTCGGGGTCCACCCAAAGGACGCAGCTGTTATTCCATGTTGGCAAATCTAATTTTTTTTTAAGATTTATTTTTAGTGTGTGTGTGTATGTGTGTGTTTTTCTGAGTGGTCTGTGCTGGTCTGCTGCTCACGAGCATGCAACCTACCCATAGTGGGGTTGATATACCCAGTGTCACTCCGGAGCAAAAAACTGCTTTTCTTCTCCTAGCAGCTATCAGTTGCAAGCAGCTTCTTGGTTGGGGGTGGGATTCCCTTCTCTGTGCCAAGTCTGTGTCTGCCTTAAACCTGTGCAGGTCTTGGACATGCTGTCCAGTCTCTGTGAGCTCCTGTGTGCTTCATGTGTGCCTGAAAAACTCTGTTTCCTTGGAGTCATTCATCACCTCTGGCTCTCACAGTCTTTCTGCCTCTTCTTCCATGTGGATCTCTGAGCCTGGAGGGGGGGGTGTGATATAGACATCCATAAGGACCCTGTGCTCCGCAGCCTCACTCTCTGGACATTGTCCAATCGTGGGTATCTGTGCTAATACCCATCTACTGCAAGAAGAAGCTTTCTGATGAGGGCTCAGCAAAACACTGATCTATGGACATAGCAATACGTTGTGGGAAGTTATTTTGCCTTGAAAAGAAGTCAGAAATGAAGGTTTATGACAGTAAAATGTTACAATTTTAAGTTTTGTGGGTTTTTTGTTTTTTTGTTTTTTGCAAAAGACTTAACTTCTTTGGAGTGTCCCATCGATCATGAAGAACAGTGAGCTGTTCAGCATGGATGCCAGAGTCTTTCCCCAGTTCTGTGATTCTGTGATTTTGCTATCCAAATAAGCTAACTTTCCTCCTTCTGCCAAGTTAGGGAGTCTGAAGCCTCTATCCACTCTGTTCCTTTCTCTGAAATATATAGAAGCTGAATGACCTCTATATATTTGAGAGTCTCATGACTCTTACTTAGGGATCACCTAAGAACATCAGAAAACACAGATATTGACATTATGAATCATAGCAGCAGCAAAAGTACAGTTATGAAGTGACAACGAAAATAGTTTTATAGTTGGGGGGATCACACCATGAGCAACCGTGTCAAAGGGTAGCAGTGTTAGGAAAGTTGAGAACCACTGCTCTATAGGAATTCATTTGGTGACTGATACTGGCCCAGTTACAATCAAAGAAAAGGGATCAGGTTTGCATCTACTGAGACAACCTTTCATTTCCACCCCTCTCTCCTATGCCTGTGGTCAGGAGGGATGTGGGGTGGCTAATGGAATTCATGCTGGAGTCATGAATCTGCTAGTGATGTCTTTGACTGGGGGCATCCTTTTCCTTGGGTCCCAGCTGTCACCAGCTGTAGAGCTGGGAATAGAATTGTCTTCCCACATGAACTTGGAAGCTTCCCTTGCCAGAGGAGACCCATATCATCGCACGCTGTGACTGGAGCATGAAATGTGCCCTACCTCTGTTCCAGTAGGTCCAGCAGGTTCTTGTATTTGAATGCTTGGTCCTCAGCTGGTGGAGATGCTTCGGAACATTGTGACACCTTTAGGGGAGGAGCCTCACTGGAGGAAATAGATCACTAGTGCTGAACCTTAAGGTTTACTGTCTGGCCCCATTTCCTGCTTTCTGATTTTGGAATGTGACCAGGTGTCTCATACAGTGATGCTGTGTCTTCCCCACTGTGATAGATTGTATCCCCTCAAACTGTGAGCCAACACTAAGCCTTTTTCCTTTAAGTTGCTTCTTGTCAGGTTCTTGTTATTACAGAAATGAAAAAGGAGCATATCTACTTGTTTGGGTTTTGTTTTTTTTTTTTAATCCCCTCAACTACACAAAGCAAAATGTCTGGACCAAGATAGCAAAAGATTGCTTTGACTAAATTATAATTTAATGATTTTTTTTTCCTTCAGCATTATTGTCTTAAAAGATGACTGTCCTCAATGATTCAAGATGGCAGCTCAGTATTTCCTATGTGAAACCTGAAAGTCCTGTAATGCTGACTAGAGGAGTTGTTGATAGGACCATGTGGCTCCTGGTTGAGCTTTGGCTCCAAGGAGATGTGGGCAAGAAAGTAGGAGTCGCATTGCTTGCAGGGTTTTTAGAGATTATGTGAGGTGTTGGGTACTGAGAGGATGGAAGGGAAGCCTAGGAAGGAAGCCAGTGAAGAGGCTTCCCGGTGGACGACAAATCTCCAACATGGAGTTGGATGGAGCTTTGCCCTTTGTTAGTGGTTCTCAACCTCCCTAATACTGAGACTCTTCAATACAGTTCCTCATATTGTGGTGGCCCCCAACTTTAATTTTTTGTTGCTATTTTGTAACTGTAAATTTGCTATAGTTATGAATTGTAACATAAGTATCTGTGTTTCCCAAAGGTCTTGGGTGACCTCTGTGAAGGGTTGTTCATCCTCAAAGGGGTCATGACCTGCAGATTGAGAGCCATTGCCTTATGTGATCTATGATCTTGTTATCCTCTTAATCTCACAAAAAACCACCAACAGCATCTTTGCCACTTGATAGTGATCCTTGATAACACTTTGATATGCCAGATTCAAAGGCTGCTTGAGGAGAGCTGAACCCTGAAGCTACCTTGATGGTCCAGTCACCCATGGGTTATGTGGATATATACTGAGTGTCCTTTATCAGAAATGCTTGGGGTCAGAAATGTTTAGATTTCAAAGTCTTTCAGATTTTAGAGTATTTGCATAGATTTTACTGGTGGCTTAGTATCTTTGGATTTGGGGATTAGGCATGTTCAACCTGTGTAAGTGTCCCATAATATTTTATTGTCAAATATTATTGCCAGAAAACAGCATGCCAAATAAAAGTATGGGCCTCCTTCTGCCTAAGGAGAACTACATGACTAATTTAGTATTTTTAAAGCCTTGGTTAAATAAAATTGGAACAAAATTTGGTGTCCAAAAATATATCACCAGTTCTTAGTATATGTCTTTTTTTTTCTCATCATCTCTGACCTCTTTTCCCTTAGGAGGTGGAACAATCCTCTCACAGGGGTTGCCAAAGATAGATATTTGCATTATGATTCATAACAATAACAAAGTTACAGTTATGAAGTATCAGCAAAAATAATTTTATGGTTGGGGGTCACTGCAGCATGAGGAACTGTATTAAAAAGGTCACAGCATTAGGGAGGTTGGGAACCACTGCTGAGGAATTTATATATACAAAACTTGGGATAGTTTCCTTGGCCAAAATCAAGCCATGCTGTCTGAGTTTACATTATAAATATCTAGGTTAGGAAGGAAATGACATCCAAATTTTACTGAGAGGCATCTGTCGTCCCCCCCATACCCAGGGCTAGGAATTGAACTTAGGCCTTCATCCTTTCTAGGTAAGCCCCTACCATAGTACTATATTCCTAACACCCCAACAAGTCTTTTTTGTTTTTACATTATGTTTAAATTAAAACTGAAAAAAAGTAAACACTCAAAAGATAATAAAGCTAGAATATGATAAAAAAAAATCAAATGACTGAAGATACCTAAATTTGGGCTGTGGGTGTAACTGAGTGCTAACACTCTTCCCTAGCATATGAGAGACCTTGGTTGAATGCTCAGCACTGCAAAAACCAACCCATCAATCAATCAAACAAAAGAAGCCTATATTAAAAATAATAGCTGTTAGTCAGGCATGGTGGCTCCCACCTGTGACCTGAGACAGAGGCGGGAGGCTTGCCACAAGTTGGTAACTGGCTGATGCTACATGGTGGGTTCCAGATCAACCAGTGAGATATATATCAAGACCCTGTTTGAAAAATAAACAAAAGTGATTGAATAAGACAATTTGGGAAAAGTTTATTAAATGGGGCTGGTGATATGGTGCAAGGAGTGAGGGTGAGGGCTTTGGCTGTCAAATCTGCTGGCCTGTCTCCGGAACCCACGAGGTGGTGGGGAGCCAATTCTCAGAGAACTATATTCTGACCACAAGAATGTGTGGCACATGTGTAACCACACACATGCAATAAATAAATAAGTGTAAAACTCAGTTCATTCATGTTTAGGATTTTCACATACCAATTTTAACTTCTTTTCTTTATAGCCTTAGTAAATTGAGGTGCTTATTTTTATTGTAAGTACTTCCAGACAAACTGGTGTTGACACCCAATAAAGCCATCATAAGAAAATTGAGCATCTTATGGTGAGGACTTGTTTTAGAATTTTTCAGTAGGAAGGGGCTTTGTAGTAATAATCCTAAGATCAAGATTCATTAAAGAAAACTCATAAACTCTTTGTATAGCAGAAAACTTCATAAAGTAAAAGTCAAACAAATTTCTTTACAACAGAATTTCAATCAATTGCCAAGAGCTCCTTGGAGTAAGTTCTTAAAAACCTAATAGAAAAATGGACCAAGTGTCTAAAGAGGTAATTCATGCAGAAAGGTGTGCCACCAGAGTTGAGTTAGATGGGTCAGTGGTCAAATATCCTGATGAGTTTGAGACCATGTGGGAGAAGAGAACAGATTCCTGCAAATTGTCTTCTGGTGCCCACACACAAGCTGTGGCGCATGAAAGTGCTTTATTCTTCAGGAAGTGTGATACTTTATTGTCTTGAAGAATTATGTTGGTAGCATTTCCTCTTTCTTAAAACCCACCATGCAGAAACAAGGAGCATAACCAATACACCTTACAATCTGGCAAAGCCATTCCTCGGTTTTTACCCAAGAGACCAGGAAGCTTTCATTCACATAAATTTATGTGTGGATATTTGTAGCACACCAACTACACAATGGAAAACACCCAGATATCTTCTCAAGTGGGGGATACATCAACAGAATGTAGTACAGGGTGCCATCCTACAGGCAAAGGGAACAAGTTACTGATCCATGTGACATGTGCCACTTTCAAATGCATGATGCTAAGTAAAAGAAGTCAATCTCAAAAGACTACATCTTGTACAAGTGCTCTCTTATGACACTCTAGAAAACATTAACTTATCGGAGCGGATCAGTGGTTGCCCACGGTTGAATGTAGGGGAGGCATTGACTGTCGTGGAGGACATTCCAGAATGTTGGGGATAATGGATGGTCCTAAATCTTTGTTGTTGTCATTTTAGAAAGATCTTACTGAGTAGTCCCAACTGGCCAGGAGATCACAATTCTCTTGGGATTATCTGTTTCTGAATCTTGGTAAGTCAGTGTTCTGACTCATAGAAATTTATACCCCTAAATGTTAGATGTTAGGTTTATTTTTTTTAAGTGTGTGTGTGTGTGTGTGTGTGTGTGCATTTGCATGCACTATGGCATGTGTGTGGAGGTCATAGGACAACTTGAAGAAGTCAGAACTTTTTTACCATGTGGGACTGAACTCAGATTGCCAGGTTTGGTGGCAACTGTCCTTACATGCCATCAGGCCAAAAGTCAGTTTTCTTATATATTGATTAAAAAACTAATCTCTTTATAAATATCAGATCGAGAATCAAGGGCATATTGTTTTGTTTTTTGGGGAGGGTTATTTGTGTATGTGTGTGAATGTATATGGAGAGGAGGCCAGAGGTCAGTGTGGAGTGACATTCTCAGTTGTGCTGTCTTAATTATTTTTTTCCTTTTCTTTCGCGTGTGTATTTGTGTGGGTGCATGGCTGCCTTAGCATGCATATGGAGACCAGATGCAACTTGCAGGAATTGTTTTTCTTCATCCATGATGTGGGTTCTGAGGATTGAACTCAGGTCATTAGGTGCGACAACAAGTGTCCTTACCCACTGGGTCATCTTGCCTACCCTTCCAATTTATGTTTTGAGACAGGGTCTCTACTGAACCTGGAGCTCACTAATTCATCTAGACTGGCTGCCTGGCAAGCTTAGGGGTCCCCCTGTTTCTGCCTCCCCAGTGCTGGAATTACAGATACTCATAGCTGCACTGTTTGGGCTTTTGTTGTTGTTATGTTGTTTTAACTTGGGTCCTAGAGGATCTAGCTCAAGTCCTTGGACTCCTAGTTTTCCTGCCCCCACCACCAAAGAGCTGGGATTGTGGGTATATGCAGTCGGCACACTATCCCCTGATTTCTTATAAAAACCGGGACCACCAGACCAGAGATAGTACCATGGGCTGGGCCTTCCACCATTTTTCACTAATTGAGAAAATGCCTTACAGCTGGATCTCATGGAGGCGTTTCCTCAATTGAGGCTTCTTTCTCTCTGATGACTCTAGCTTGTGTCAAGTTGACACAAAACCAGACAATACAGGAGGGAAGGGTTTAGTTGGCTTACACTTCAATATCACTGTTCATTACTGAAGGAAGTCAGGACAGAAACTCAAACAGGACAGAAACCTGGAGGCAGGAGCAGATGCAGAGACCATGGAGGAGTGCTGCTTACTGGCTTGCTCAACCTGTTTTCTTATAGAACCCAGGACCACCAACCCTGGGGTAGCACCACCCATAGCAGGCTGGGCCTTCTTCCACCAATCACTAAGAAAATACCCTTACAGGCTTGCCGATGGCCCAATCTTATGGAGGGATTTTCTTAACTGAGGCTCCCTCTTCTCAGATGACTTTAGCTTGTGTCAAGCTGACATCTGGCCAGCACAAGAACCTATATTCATATACTTGGTTCTGAACTTGTGTGCGACTAGAACCATGTAGCAATGAATCCTACACCCTTAGTGGGACATTTAGTTATATTTCAAATTACTTTTTTATGTAACTTTGTATCGATATGCCAGGCAGCAACACGGACTAGCAGGCTGACTAATGTTCCTGCTTCTTCTAAGTCTTAAATTTGAACCCAAAGGTTAAAAGAATTGTAAATAATTTTGTCCAAAAAATCTTTAAAAAAGAGATAAAGACATTTAGAAAGTGTTCACTATACTTCATCTTTATGTTATATTTTTCTCTAGTGTTATTTTTGAAGCATGGCTAGACATCGGTCTTAAGCTTGGCCTGATAAACCGATCCTGCCAGATGATGCATCCTTAGTAAGCAAGCAACCAAATAATGACCTGGGAACTTTCCCTGCTTTGTTCTTTTGAGTTCATATTTGACTTTCTGTTCAATAATATTAAAGCTGGGGGAGAGGCTTCTTGAAGACTGTGTACTAAAACCTGCTGTACACTTGAATATTTGGAAATTTCTGGTAAAAGCAAATCTATATGCCTGGTCTGATCCTAGCTTGAGTCTTGTGTGGTGGGGTCCAAGACACACACACACACACACACACACACACACACACGCGTGTGCGTACACACACATACACACAAAAACATACACACATATACACAGATATACACACAAAAACACACACATATACATACATACCCACATAGATACACACATATACATACACACACACAAGCACACGTACACACATCCCCCCCACAATCTTCTCTGGGCTCTTGTGATACAAGCCAATTATACTGGTTTGGTTTTTGTTATTCTTTCCATCAAGGAAACCTGGAGTCTCAGCTCTGGGTTTCAGGGCTGGGGCAGGTTTTATTTTCTTAGCAGAAACCAAGCCACAACAGAAATAAATAAAACAATCCATAGCAATTAAAAAAATGCCTTGAAAATAATACCAATAGCAAATCCTAACTCTAAAGAGATCACGCATCCTCCAGCTAACTCAGAGCTTGAATTCAGTATCACACCCTGAGATTCTTTCACAGAGCAATGGGCCAGCCACTCCTTCCATTGTTAGAGCCAGCCACACCACACAGTTCAAGGGAAGGATATTCCCCAGCTGGGTGTGGCCAGCGGGGGGGGGGGTGGGCACCAAGCCATGGATTTCTTGGTTATTATAACTCAGGAATGATTTTTGTAAATTGGCTTTTATAAACTGGGCTAAGCTGGAAGGTTCCTCGCGTGCCCTATCATTTCCCCTCCCTGCCATTCATTGCTGCAAATGAGTTTCTTACCTCATGGTAAGAGTTTCAATTGAAAATAAATGTTTTTATTTTTGCTACTGTTTCATTTCTAAGTGAGAAACTGGTATAATTCACATATATATATATATGTATACATATGTACATATAAATTGTGAACTACCCTCATGGGATTTGATAAATGTTGGCACCCAGGGCCTACAGAAAAACTCACAGAATGCTAGTGCTGGATGTGAACCTGTCTGTGAGAGAATGATTGGGCTTGAAGGCTTCCACAGACAATTAGTGGCAAAGAAGACTAATATCTTGGAAGCTCCCATTTTCCAGTCAAAGACTCTTTTCCTATATTATCTTGATTCTCTCAGAACACACTGAAGTAGGTTGATATTGCAGGGGTTGAGAGCATGCGTGTTAGAACAACATCTCAGGAGTAGATAAACATTTCTTCCAGTTGAACAGTCTGAGGAAGGTAGACTTAAGTAACACTTTGCTGTGACAGATTAATGATGCTTTCCATGACAAGTTTCTTTTCCAGCTTCCCAGTTACCCTTTCATGGCGTTACTGTTTTGTGTTTTTAATACAAAGCTATCAATATGCTTCTTCCTTAAGACTCAAGAAGGGAGGGCATTGATCAGGAAAGTTCCAGAAGATCTCTTAAGACCTCTCCTTAAATTACATTGGTTTTGATGGCTGATAGGTCCACCATGAACCTTCAGTGTGGTTGGTTTATACTGATTAAAATAAGCCTGTGTTATAGGTTCTATTCTGGAATCGCATTCCCCTAAGAAGAGTATAATAAGAAGGACAGAGTATAGGGGCAGTTGCCAAGAGAGGGGAAATACATGGAAAGGCATGAGCCAAAGCCTGTTGTAGGTACACCATCAGAAATCAACCTGAACTTGTTTAAATGAAGAGTGGGAATTCATTCACAGCTATAGGTTGGTCTCATGGAATTCAGCAGAAGCTATGGGGCAAAGAGGAGGCATGGCAGTCATGAACCAGGGAGCCTTAGCCCAGATCGTTGCCTCATCTCCCCTCTTTCCCTTCCCTGCTCCTCCCCTCCTCTCGCTTTTCTTTCTTCTTCATTCTGACATCTCCCCATCCTTTCTTTCCTCTTACTTCTTCCCCCTCCCTCTCCCTCCCTTCTGTCCCTGTCACCTACCCCTCTCCCCCTTGCCTCTGGTCTTTCCTTCTCATTCTCCTTTCCCTCCTTTCCCCACTAACTGACCATCTCTGACTTCTAATTCTTCATTCCAGGACATCTGCTTAGTTATCTTATCTTGGACTAGTGCCCCTGCTGCTGTGAACAGTGCGGTCAGGTTAAAGATAAGGCTACCAGACCCACTGTTGGCGTGTGTATGGAAGGGGATGGGTTTACTGCTCTGGTTCTTAGAGGTAGTTAATGGTGAGAGAGACATCTATCTACCAGTTTGCAGGTCTAGAAGGTGGAGGAAGGCATGCTGGGAGGAGAGGAAGCAGATGGCATGGACTAGGAGAGAAATCTCGCTTCTAAATGGCTGCTGTGGAAATGAGAGAAAATCTCCCTGGAAGGGGCTATCTGTGGAGTGACAGGACAGCTTTCACGGGCTTTGACGCTGCAGCTGATGAGGTACTGAGAGGCGTCCCACAATGATCTCTTTCAAACCCCGTCTCCACACTACCTTTAGGGAGCCCAGAGCTCCTCCCTGAGACGGCACACTCCCAGCGTTCCCAGACTCAGGTGCTGCTGGCTTTCTGTTTACATTAGGCAGCCTCACCCTTTCCTCTGGGAGGGTGAGTCACTGCCCTGGATCGCCAGTGTCTGAGCCAAGAGACAAGTCAGAGGTGACTGCTAGGGGGCTTGAAGCTGTCCACTGTAGTGAGGGTAGTTGTCATCCCAACCTTGCCATTAATGCTAAGCCCACCACAGCCCTTTTCTGTTTTGTTGTGACTGTTACGGACACCCAGCATGATAATCTCATGGGTTGGCTGTGTGAGTGTGCGTGCATGCATGTGTACATGTGTGCCTTCTGCAGTGGTCAGTTTGAAAGGTGAGAAACATTAAGAACTGTCTATGACTGCCAAGTAATATCAGATTTCTCACAAAATAAGGTCATTTTTGAGAGATCTTAGGCTAGCAAGCAGTATAGGACTAGCAAAGGGTATATATAGGAAGAGTCCCAGGTTAGCCAAACCCAAGGTCCACCTCATTGAAGGAACAATGCCAGAACCAGGAGCAACTTAGTAGAAGCAGAAGACAAAGATGGGGAAGGAGACCCAGAAAAATCGGGAAGAAAGGAGACAAGACCAATGACGGACGCTGTCAAGCCGACACTGCAGATCGATTGGTTTGGGTCTTTGTCAACAGCAGCTAGGGCTCTGCAGTCATTTTCCTTAAAGCACCCTGGATTTGACAAAGCTCCTTGCTCACACTCAGGATGTTGCTGCACCCAAGAGATATGTTTTGGGGAGGTAGTCATCCTCTCTATTTTGAACAAATCAAGTGAGGCTAGATGCGGTGAATAGTTTAAGTGCCCCATTGTGTGAGCCGGCTTTCTAAGACTGGAGGGAAGAAACAAAAAACGAACCTGAAATAACCAAGTATTTAGGATGAAAGGTCTGTTTTGGCTCTTGGCTTCATAGGGTTCAGTCCATGGCTAATCAGCCCTGTTGCCTTGGGCCTGTGGTATCTCCGTATATATAGAGAGGCATACAACAGACCATATATTTTCACCTATGTCAGCCACGAGGCAAAATAAGAGATAGGAAGGAGTCTCCATCTCCTTTGATGACATGGCGCACACCCAGTAAGCTAACTTCCTCCCTCTAGGCCCCGCCTCTATTCTTTCTTCCCTTTCTTTCTTTCTTTTTCCTTCCTTCCTTCCCTCCCTTCCTCCCTCCCTTCCTCCTTCCTTCCTTCTTTCTTTTTTCTTTCTTGTTCACCTTCCCTCCCTCTAGGCCCCACCTCCCTCCCTCCCTCCCTCCCCCTATCTCTTTCTTTCTTTCTTTCTTCCTTTCTTTCTTTCTTTCTTTCTTGTTCACCTCCCCTCTGGGATTTTGCCTCGAGCTTGCACAGGTCTTGTGTATGCTGTCGCGACCTCTGTTCACATATGCAACTGCCCTGTTGTATCTAGAAAGTACTGTTTCCTTGAAGTCATCCGCCACCTCTAGATCAATCTGCCACCTCTGGATCAGTCTTCCTGCTCCCTCTTCCTCAAGAATCCTGAGACTCAGAGGGGAGGGGTATGGTACAGATGTCCCAATTTAAGGCTGAGCTCTGGAGTCTTTTATTCTCTGCATGGTGACAGTAGGTCTCTGTGATAATTGACATCTGTTGGAAGAAGCGGCTTCTCAGATGAGGGCTGAGAGTTGCTCTGATCTACAGGTACAGCACGATAGCATGGGGAATCATTTTAATGGTATACCCATTTAGCAGACTAATAGTGTTAGCGCTTCCCTAGGGCTTATGGCTTGTCCTAACTGTTCTTGGCCTTGATAACAGTTGCCATGTATGGGCAGTCACAGGTTCTTGGCCCTGACAGTAGTGAGGGTATGGCTTCCATTGATGTGGGATTCCCCTCTGTATGCTATAAATATGTTTTATTACCATTGGTTATTAAAGAAGCTGTTTCAGCCAGTGGCTTAGTAAAGTAAAGCGAGGTGGGAAATCCAAACAGAGATATAGAGAGAAAGTAGGCAGAGTCAAAGAAACACCATGTAGCTGTTGAAGGAGAAAGATGCCAGCCACCAGCCAGAGCCTTAGCGGTAGGCCACAGTCTTGTGGTGATTCACAGATTAATAGAAATGGGTTAATTTAAGATGTAAGAGTTAGCTAGAAATATTTATAAGTTATTGGCCAAACAGTGTCGTAGTTAATATAGTTTCTGTGTGATTATTCGCGTCCGGGCGGCCAGGAAATGAATGAGCAGCCTCTGCCTACATTCCGTCTTGTGGAGAGTAGGCCCCATGTCTTAGAGGTTTTTCCCCCTCCCAGTTCTTCTACTATGGGGACCAAGCCTTAAATGCATGGCCCTTTTGGAGATATCCCAAGTTCCGAACCATAGCATCCGGCTAGTGAATTCTGAAGCTGGGATACAGGCTTGGGTCCTCTGTTGCATTATACTGTCTTGACATTCTCTTGCTGTATCTCAATAAAGCGCACCAGCCATGGTCATCTCTCTCTATTCTCACAATGACAGTACAAATTTGCTTATTCCTGTTACGCAGATGAGGAGAGACATGATAAACGCACTCAGTACAGGGTGATCATGTGCCAGGCTCTGGCCTATGTTCTCTGTGCTGTCTGACTCCTTTTGGCTTCTACCACAGTTCTACCACCTTTTGTTTTGTGGTGAGGATGCCGAAGTGTGGAAGGCTAGGAGACATTCCCCTATCTGTACAACCACACATCATGACCCAGAGAGTCCAGATCCAGCCCTGTTGTTCTTCACTGGTCTGTCTGGTTACATCCACATGGGATGGTTCTGAGCTCCCAGACAGGCTTACCTCAGAGAGCGTAGCTGCATCTCAGCCGAGCTGGCTCACCAGCTCATGGAATTCACCATGAATTCCATTCACCAAGCATTCATTTCGCAGCATTGACCGAGTCCCGCTTGAGTGCTAGGCTCTTTGCTGAGGGTAAGGAGGGAAACCTGCACCAAAGTTGCCTTTCGTCTGGGAGCTCATAGGGTCATGGGGAGGTGTGACGCTGGGATTCGCACAATCAGGCATCAGCCAAGTGCTGTGAGAAAGGTGCACTCAGAGGCTGGGTACCTACATATTTGGGCCAAGCACTGCTGGACGTGTGTTTGGGGAAGACAGTGCCTTGTAGTAACAGGGTATTATAGAGTGGGTACATTGTAGGTGACCTTTATTTTCTTTGGGTTCTACAGAGACCTTTCCATTTCTTTTAAAATCTGAAGAAAACAATGAATTTTAGGGCCAAAGAATTTGTCTTTATCTATATAATATTTGTCTTGCAATAATGCAGTTGTAACATGGACTTTTCAGATACAATCAGTACTTCCTGTCCCTACAGTACACCTGAAGGTTCTACATCACAGATTCAATGTTTTTAAAAAGATACAAAATATTGGAGAAAAAAATCCATCTTTCCTAACATATGCAGACTTTTTTCTTGTCATTATTTTCTACAAAATACAGTATGACAACTATTTACGGAATGTTCAACTTCTATCAGGAAAGTCATCTCCAGCCGATTGGATTCAGGAGGGGCCTGAGAGATAGCTCAGTAGATGCAAGCCTGACAGTCTGAGTTCTAACACCAGAACCTACATAGAAAGTCAGATGCAGTGATGGGCGCCTGCAGCCTCGGCACCTGCAGAGCAAGACTGGAGGCAAAGGCAGGATAATCGGCCAAAAGCTCGCAGGCCAGTATGAAGCACAGCTACGGAAGCAACAAGAGAGACCCTGTCTCAAAATGAGGTGGACAGTGAAAATGGACTCCTGAAATATGTCCTCTGACCTCCACATGCAGTCAGTGGCATGCTTGGTGCCTAGGTGCTCATGCGTGCACGTGTGCATACACACACTAAATAAATAATAGAATAAATAAATAATATTTTTTTAAAAAAGAAAGCATGTGCATAGGTGTTACATAATACTATGTGATTTGCAATAAGGAATTTTGTGGTGGTTTGAATAAGATTGGTC
This sequence comes from Ondatra zibethicus, assembly GCA_004026605.1. Classification (NCBI taxonomy): domain Eukaryota; kingdom Metazoa; phylum Chordata; class Mammalia; order Rodentia; family Cricetidae; genus Ondatra; species Ondatra zibethicus. The sequence continues at coordinate 147,367 of PVIU01002757.1, read as the reverse complement.
CCCAAAGGCTCATATATTTGGATGCTTTGTCACCAGGGAGTGGAACTATTTGAAAAAACTGAAAGGATCAGAAAGTGTGTGACCTTGTTGGAGGAAGTGCATCACTGGGAGTGGGCTTTGAGGTTTCATAAATCTATGCCTAGCCCAGAGTCTCTCTCCCTGCTGCCTGCAGATCAGAATGTAGAGCTTTCAGTGACTTCTCATGCACCATGTCTGTGTGTGTGCAGCCATGCTCCCTGCCCTAATGATGACAATGATGATGAACTAAACCTCTGAAATGATAAGCAACCCCTCCATTTAATGTTTTCTTCTGTAAGAGTTGCCTTGGTCATGGTGTCTCTTCACAGCCATAGAAGTGTGGCTCAAAAAGACTTTGACCATCCGTTGTGCCTACTGAATATCATATATGCACATGTGTGTGCGCATATGTAATTCATACGCTTTGGTCATGGACTTGGTATGAAAACAACCACACTGCTATGGTACCCTGAGAGTTCTCAGAGCAGCAGCATCTTTGAGGGATGTTTTCATTCTCACTCACGTGGTGCTCAGCCCCCTATATGGACTCAGTAAACCTACGTGAACTGAGTAATATTTTTGACAAATATCATGTGTGTGTTTTCCTTTTTGGAGGGGCACAGGAGATCAGCAAGGCTTAGTCCCCACGGGTGTCCTAATGCGCCCCGGGCTTTAGTAATCTATTATAAGATAAAGATCCTGACTAAGTCTTTGTTCTGGTTCTCCTATGGGCCAGGTGATGTGGAACATGAACTAACTTCTAAGTCAATCAGGGAGGGCAGAGAGCTGGGTTGAAAAGTTTTTTTTTTTTAAGTCATGTTTTATTTACTTTGTGCATGTATATATGTTTATGGGCATGGGCACCATGGCAGGCAAGTGGAGGTCAGAGGACAGTTCGTAGAAGTTGATTCTCTCCTTCCACCATGTGGATCCTGGGGCTAAAACTTGGGTCATCAAGCTTGGAGGCAGAGGCCTGCTTCCACTGAGCCATCTCACCAGCCTTGAGCGCTTATTTTAATGGCAGCAGTTGTAAGCATGATTGTGGCTCCTGATACCATGCAGGGGTGTTCTCTTTGATATCTCTTAAGCACATGTTTGGTTTGATGGTTTTTTTGAATGTTCACAGCTGAACTGGGCATTTCTGTAGGGACTCTTTTTGTGTTTGAACTTAGGAAGGAGGGCCTTGCCTACCGTTGTCCTTTTCATTCTTAAAAATTTTTTTACATTTATTATTTATTGTATGTGTGGCAGGGCAGAGGGCACATGCCCTGGCGTTTGTGTAGTGGTCAGAGGACAACTTGTGTTGGTTCTTTCTTCTATTTTGTGGGTTTCAAGGTTCTATCTCAGGTTGTCAGCCTTGGTAGCAAGTACCTTTACCTGCTGAACAATCTCACTGGCCCTTGGAGGGGGCAGTGAAACTCTTGAAAAGAACTTTATCCTTCCAAGAATTTTATTTACATCCTTCAATGGCAGGATATGTTGTGGGTATGACTCAGGAGGCTTTAGCTAGAAAGAATTGGACAAGGAAGACAGAGAGATACAAGGAGCCAAAATTCCAAGGTATGGACAGGGATATGGACGGTGGGACCTACAAAGGGTTGATAGTGGAGGTACTCAAGGAATTCCATGTGAGAATGATGTGCCCTGTAATGTCTAGAAAGGCTTACGCCCTTCTGTCTGAGAAAAAGTAGAACACACACAACCTTCAGAGAGATGGTCTCTAGTTAGCATATTGTGAATTCTCTGGCCTCTGGCCTTTGGGATTTGTTTCTTGCCTTTGCATTTTCCTGCAGGGGTTCAGTCTATAGACACCCAGGACTCCTTGGGCTCCTTGGCTCACTAAGGGCCTTGGTCTAGTCTAGAGCACCTCCTCAGTGTTTTAAAAACAGATGGGACAGAATTGGCTAAAACCAACATGCTTTATGAAGAATGTTACCTGGGTTTGGTCAGTTTTCTGTAGCCATAAATACAAGAATCATTGTCTTTGTTAATAATCTGGCATGGGCCAAGTTTATTTTCAATGCTAGGGATTTTCATGCAGTGATCAGTAACTTGGGCAGTAACTCATTTGGAGGTATCTTTGAGTGTGTTTACTATTCATTTATTGATTTTTACTCAATCATTAGTTCATACAACAGATGTAAAACCAAGTTGTGATAATCACCCACTAATGACAACACCTTTAATGGCTTCTTGATTTCTCTTGAAGGATGACTAACCTAATGACTAACTTAAGCCTCGTGTGATCTCTGGCTTTTCTGGTTCCCCAGTCTCCTCTCTACCTTCTAGTTTCTGCTTTGCTCTTGGACAGCCTAGACCTTGGATCTTCAAATATGCAAGACACTCTCCTACATGGGGTCTTTGCTTCAGAACAGAGCAGACTCTAAAAAGAGCAGTGTTACTTCCTGTCAGTTAGCTCTGCCTTTCCCTTTAGGTATTTGGTTGAACACTTCTTAACTTAAAGATGGTGTTTCTGACCTTGATTACGTCCAATCCTGTCTCAACCATGTTCTTTAGAACATTTTAAGGTTTCTTTTGGAGTACCAATACCAGTTGTTTTGTAGAAAATTAAAAAAGCAGTATTTTTTATATGTATGCTGTATTATTGTATTGTCTCACATATATAACAGATTAGGATTAGATCGGGACAAATAATATGGTTTTCCTTTTGTTTATCCTCATCCTCTTAATCCTCCTGCCTCAGCTTCCTAGTTACTGGGCTTCCAATTGTGCATGTCTAGTGCATGATTTCTTTATGACAGCCAGACCAGCCAATTAAGGCATTTGTTGACAGATAATAGATAAAAATGTGTACATTTATTAGAATATTATTTATCCATTAAAAGAATAAAAGGGGCTAGACTGATGGCTCAGCAGTTAAGAGCACTGGCTGCTCTTCCAGAGAACACAGGTTTGATTCCCAACACCTACATGGCGGCTCACAACTCCAGTTCCAGGGATTTGACACCCTCATCTGACCTCTAGAGGTACCGGCACACACACAGTGCACAGACATACATGTTGGCAAACACACACACACACACATATATATATATATACATATATGTATATATGTTAAATAATAAAATAAAACTTGATATGGTGGTACATGCTATAATCCCAACATTCAGGAATCTGGAGACAGCCTGGGCTATGTTACAAGAACTGGTTTGCCAACCCATCAAAAAACTAAAAACAAACAAAAGAGAAAGAAAAAGGAAAAAAATGAAATCCTGTCATTTATAGCAACACGGATAGAATTGGAGGCCACGTTGCTAAGTGAAATAAGCTTGGCGGAGGAAGATGAGCACATGTGCTTTGTTCATATTGCAGAAGCTAAAATAACTGTCAAACTTCCTTTGTGAGTCTTTGATTCCTGTGGTTATTCTTCCTAGATTTTTCTACCGAGACAGGGACAATGTCTGATGCTGCTTGCTTTTGTCTCTCCAGCGCTTATAGGATAGTAAAAAGTTAATCGATACCTGTTAGCTATAAGATAAAATGAATAAAGGACAACAGTGGATGAAAGAAAGATGAAGGCAAAACTAACCCCTTGTTGAGCTGTGACAAAAGGAAGCATCTGTCATGGAAGATAGGATCACTCGTTTAGGGAAAAGCAGGCTGACCAGTATGATACCCAAATTACTCATATAACAGACAGGACATTTTCTGTCTTCTGTTTTTGTGGGGGAGAGAGGGAAAATCCCATAACCAAGCAAGCCTCACGTACAAAATGATAGATGCCTATTATGTATTTTTTCCCTTCTCTGTATTTTTCTTAATGGAAGCAAATGGAACTTTCCAAATATCACTGTATGATTGGAAAAAGTGAAGTGCTCCGTAGTGCCATTTGGGGGGAAGGAGGGGGCAGACGCGGAAAAGATTCTGAAAAGGGTTTATGTCTTCTAATGGAAATCAGATGTGGGGCTCATTTACATCGCTCCACCAGAGTGCTTCATTCTCTCCATCGGAGGCCGTGTCCAGCCTAGGATGTCCGGAGCCCCTCTGAGATAGGCATGCTCTTCGCACTCTGGGTGTCTTTGGACTTCAGCAGCTTTCCCCCTCTGACTGGCAGCCGAGCCGAAAGGACACGCTGGGCAAACCTCAGACGACTTCGAATCTGAACCTGCCGGAGAAAGATTTCTCTTACAAGCTAAATGTTACATTTCCACTTGACAGAAAGGTACGGCTGTGTGGCCATAAAAAGCTGGCCAAAACCCTGTCACCTTTCGTAGTTAGTCATGTTGTTTTTGGTGTGTGCCAACACGGAGCCCAGCTGTGACTCAACAGAACCACTGAAGCAAGAATCGGGAATTGAAAGACCTCGACCCCAGAAAGCACTTGTTTTCCCTTGTGGGCCATTACGCAATGCGTCTTGTTGCTCACCTTTCCGGGTCTTCCCTGCCTACACACGAGTTGGGCTGTCAGTTGGAAGATGAAACCTCTGGGTTGCGTCAACACCTTCCTCAGGTCCCACTGCAGGCTCAGACTGGGGAGCGTTCCCTCTTGGATGTTTGTTTTACGTAAGTAGCGACTGCCTTTTCAGACTTTAAAAAAAAAAAAAAACCTCAAAATAGGATCGGGGTTGATTTAAATGTTTGCACCTTCACATGTGAGAACGGCAGTAGCCTTGCCCACCGCCTCTGTCTGTTTTGGCCTTCCCCAGTTCCTAAAATGAGTCCACAAGTTTAGACCTTACCGAATGGAAAGCAGGTCTGGGCTTCAGCAGCAAATCTTTTCTTGTATTTATCAACATTATAAACCTCCTTTGGACGTCTACCTTCATCTTCTGTTATTTACTTATGTATCAAAATGCTGGGGCGGGGGTCGAACCCAGGCCTTCGGCATGCTTGACAAACACTCTACCAGTGTGCTGTATTGTTGCCCCTCTCTCATTTTATTATCTGTTGCTTAAATTTGAGAAATACTTCAGGTTTCCCATTCAGGAGCACATGGGAGGAGGTTACAGAAAAGAATGGTTTATGTGTACAACGTGTAGGGTTTTTTTATATGTACAGGTGTTTTGCCTGCATGTATGTCTGTGCAGCGCATGTGTGCAGTGCCTGTGGATGTCAGAAGAGAGCATCAGAAGCCCTGACAACGGAGTCAGTTGTGTGCTGCTGTGTGGGTGCTGGGACTTGAACCAGAGGCCTCTGACAGAACAGCCAATGCTCTTAGTCACAGAGCCATCTCTCTACTCCCTGGAGAGTAGGTTTTTAAGCCTAATGATTGAAGTTAAAGTTTGTAGGTGGCACTGCACGCCTGTAATCCTAGCACTTGGGAGACAGGCTAGAGGCCTAGGGATCCAAGGCCATCCTTGGCTACTTAGTGAGTGAAAGGCCAGCTTGGGCTACAAGAGACCCTGTGTCAGAGAGAAAGAGAGGGGGAGTGGGGAGACCCATTAATTCACCAAATCGTTTACACAACACTTCCTCTTGACTTGTCTCTGGGGAAACAGCTGGGGTTTGCAGCCTCTAGTTTCTCTTAGTGTTGCCACTGAGACCAGACATGGTTCTTCCATCCTGACTTCCGGATATGGCACCAGTTTGGGACCTTTCTTTGAGCTGTAATTTAGCTTTTAAACACCACCCCCAAAGGCCTGCCATTGTTCTAAAGGCCTGGTTTCCAGGCCATGGCACTACTGAGCATTTCTTAAAGAGGCAGAACTTGGTGGGAGGAAATTAGGACATTGGGGGGTACACTCTTGAAAGGGATATTGCCATTCAAGTGTCCTTGTCTCTTGCTTTCTGGCCTTCACAAGCTGAGCAGCCTCCTCCTCCATCTGCTCCTGTTGTGCTATGCTGTGTTCCCACAGGTTCAGAGCGACATGATGAGACAGTTGTGGATGACAGTCTCTGAGACCATGAGCCAAAGTCAACCTTGCATCTTTATCTGTTGATTTTCTTAGGTATTTTGTCACTGGACTGGAAAACTGACGGGCACTCCTCCAAATGCGGAGTTTCGTCCTAAGGGAAAATGTATTTGTATTGTAGCCTTTGGATGTGGTCAGGAGCTATCTTCCTAAGGCTGTGTGAAACGCTCAGGAGCCCCCTTCAGATGCTGATTAAAAGGGAAAGGAGAAGGTACTCTGCTGGAGGCGTGTCTCCTGTGGCTGGTCTAGGAACTGGTTTTCAGTCCTGGGCAGCAGCTATACATCCTTAGTTTTAACTGAGGAGACACATGCTTCGCTTTGTTGACAGAGCTTTTTGTTTCGCCCGGTCCCACAGTTGTTCAGTCCCAAGGAAACACACAGAAGTCTATATTAATTACAAACTGGTTGGCCTATTAGCTCAGGCTTTTTATTAACTCTTATAATTTATATTAGCCCATAATTCTTGTTTGTGTTAGCCACGTGGCTTGGTACCTTTGTTAGCGAGGGATTCCCATCTTGCTTCCTCTGCAGCTGGGTGACGACTGCAAACTGAGCTTTCCTCGTTCCAGAATTCTCCTGTTCTTGTTGCCCCACCTCTACTTCCTGCCTGGTTGCCCCACCCCTACTTCCTGCCTGGCTACTGGCCAATCAGAGTTTATTTAAAACACAAGTGACAGGGTATAGCCCATTGTCCCATAGCATCACTTTTTGCTGTTCTTTTATTTTAACACATTCTTACCTGAAAAAAACTGAACTATAGTGAACAAAACCCAAAAGATTTATTTTTATTTGTGTGTGTGTGTGTGTGTGTGTGTGTGTGTGTGGTGTGCATGTATGCAATTGGGTGCCCATGGGGGCCAGAAGAGGTCGTCGGATGCCCTGGAGCTGGAATTACAGGCAGTTGTGAACCACCAGCTATGGGTGCTGGGAACTGAAGAGTTGCCAATTCTCCTAACCACTGTGCCATCTCTCCAGCCCTTTCAGTTTTTGAGAAAGAGACCCCAGGAAGCTCCTAGGTTCATCATCTTATTTGTAGATGAAGAAAGCAACATAGAAAGATCAAGAAACTTGTGTAAGGTCACATGCTGGATTTATGGCAAAACTGGGCTTTGCATCTAGATCCAGTATTTCCTTTGAACCACCCTGCTACTGGGAATAAATTAGCTCAAAGAAATAACTGCTCCAAAGAATTTGGATCCCCAAATCCTAAAAATATTATTTCAATTACAAAATGTCAGGAGCATTAACACTGAGACTGTCAAGCAAACAATGAAGATTTTGGAGTAAATGGAAATTGTGTTTATTTAAAGAAAAAATGTTTCCTCTGTCCTTATGTTTGTAATGATTTTTAGATTATTTTTTAAATTGCTGATGCTTAGTTTGGAAAAGCAATTAACATTGAAAGACATGTTAATAAATTAAAATTTTGTTTGTTGAGTTTATGTAAAAAGATGGACACTAAAACGTTATCTGTGAAAAGGATTCATTTGTTCCTGGTACATATGAGCTCAATAAATATTTGTTGGATTATTGAATAAAAATTGCAGGGTATTTGATTGTAGACATATTAATAAGATATATAAAACATGGAGTTGAGAAAAATAACCAGACACAAATTAGCGTGCTGTATGACTGACTGACTCTATTTATCATCTGTCTGTCTGTCTGTCTGCCTGTCTGTCCGTCTGTCTGTCTATCTTTTGTTTTTTTTTTTTTTTTGAGACAAGGTTTGACTCTAGTCCAGACTAAACTGACTCATTCACTCTGTAGCCCAGGCTGGTCTTGAACTCATGGCAATCTTATTTCAGCCACTTGAATGGAGAGCTGAGCTTACAGGCATGAACTACGATTGCTGGCTTGACTACTTTTATATGAAGTTCAAAACCAGGAGAATTTAGACTGTTAAAAGTCAAGACACTGGTCATTTATGGGCTAGGTTTCTAGCACTTGTTAGGGGTTGCTAGAGGGACTCTTGAGGGACTCTCTGTGATTTTCTCGGCTTGGGTACTGTTTATGAGTGTTCAGCTTGTGAACATTTATTGAGTTTTGAAATATATATATTCAAATATATATTTGAATATATATGAAATTTCATAAGACTAGAAAGGTTTAACAGAAAGGGGTAACAGCTATTTACTTCGTGGAAGAAATCCCTATAGCATACATTTACAGACTGATATCAGGGTGGGGTTTTTACGTGCTACAATACTAAGCATTTGCAACACTCATGCTGTCCCTGGCTAGATAGACTTGGAATGCCTCATAGCTTTTGCAGCTCCCTCTGCAGACTCTGACAGGTTTACCACCTCTTTGACAGTTACGAAGCATGTGTGAGATGTCAGGATGATGCATGGTGATGCTGGAGGAGCCTGCGCGCGCGGGCTCTCTAAACTGAAAACATCTTGGCAGAAAAGAAACCCTGGTGTTGGTCAGTTGACATATGTTGCCAGTTTGATGGAAGCACTTTTGGAGTGGTCCGCTAAATGTAAAATGCTGAAAGATTTTCTTTCTAAATTAGCAAACTGGTTTTGGAAAATCACATCCTAATGAGTACTCGTTTAGAATGACTATCTAGCCTTAGGTACATTAATGTGTGTCTTCCAGGGGCACCAAGCACCATTTTTAGAGGTCAATAAACAATCAGGTGATACTTGGGCTATCAGAGGCTGAGCGGAAAACCTCTTTCGTTTAGAGTTTTATCAGTTCCCTACTTCATCTCTTCTACAGAAGGGGCCAGTGTATTTTTAAGAAGCAGACAGTTTCAAGACTTCCTGGCTTTTTCGGCAAAAGCACTACACTTTGGAGCTGGCATTTATTTATTTATTTATTTTTAAATGTGCACTGGTGAGGGTGTCAGATCCCATGGAACTGGAGTTACAAACAGTTGTGAGCTTGGAGATAGCTGTCTTTTTAGTGTAGCCTTAACAAAGGATCCTTTTGTCTGGGAGATGTGCTCATTCAGCATTTGATGGCTCTGCCTCTTGTGTTTATCAACAAAAGTTAAGACGCAGGTGGATTTGCATTCCAAGAAGAGGATCTCAATAAGAGAATCCAGTGAGTACATAAATAAACACCCACTTTCCGAAGCAGATTCCTTCCGGATCTATTCTTAGTGGGATGTGTGCACTCAGGTGAAAGTGTCCGCTCTGTGTGTTTGCAGTGAACAGTTAATTGGCCTGTTTGTTTTAAAGAAATATGCTAATGAATTAAACCAGGTACCATATGGTGTTCGTAACTAGATTTGTTTATCATGCCACAGTGTACAGTCTGTGTACTATTTCTTTTCTTCCTAATCAATCCTCTCAGTAATTCTCTTAGTATTATTTAGATATAATTGTTCTCTCTCTAAAGGAGAAAATTTTTTCTAACATTTTGTTTGAAAAAAGTTTGCAAAAAATATGTTAGAATATGCTGAGAAATTTTTTTCAAACTGTACAACCTGTCTTCCACAATAATAATTCACTATATCCAGCAAATAAATTTCATTTCCAAATATTTATTCCCCCTTCCCCACCCCATGGTACTGGGGATGAACTCCAGGGTTTTAGCCTATTAGGCAAATACTCTACACACTGAGATACACTGCCTCTATCAACTTTTTCATCTGACAGATCTGCTCAGCATCTCCTGGGAATCATGAAGGACGTTGGGTTTTGGGGTGAATAAAACATGATCCTTAACTTCTTGACAATTATGAAGTTGCTTACAAAATAGAGCATTTTAGTCTCATGCAAATGATAAATGCAGTGTCCCATTAGTACCCTTCTTTGGATAGCAGAATCCCTCCATACACAAAACCCTTCTGTAAAACAACACAGTACTTTCAGAGAACCTACACATACTTTCTTGTGTATTGAACCCATGTGTCATGACTTATACATACCTAATACAACCTACATTGTATTGCCTCGGGAATAATGATAAGAAAAATGTCTGTGTATGCTCACTACAGATTCAGGTGTTTTTTCCCTGAATATGGTTGAGTCGATAGGTGGAGGGCTGATAAACACATGATGAGATCAGTTAGTTAAACTGTGCTAAATACTACCAGGAAACCTGTAGAGGGCGCTGTGAACATCTGTTACTGGAAAGTTACTTCGAGTCAATGGAAGTTTTTTTTTGTGGAAAGTGACAGACGCATCAAGGCAGAGCTTGAGGGAGGTAAAGAGTTTTGGTGAGGGAGGAGGGATTATTCCAGAAGGAAAGAACAAGGTAACAGCAAAGTCCCTGAGGCAGGATACTGACACCTTAAGGAGGTGGGAGGAGCGTAAGGATAACAAAGCCACACAGCAAATGACAAGGGCATAGCCTGATTTTGAGGCTGGGAAGGTTGGAGACTGTTGGAAGGTTTTTGAGCAGGGATACAGTTTAGATTTTAAGTCTGTTGTGGCTGCTGGTGAAAGAATGGATGATCCAGAAAGAGGAGAAACAAGGAGCCAGAGAAGAGATGGGATGCAACCAGAAGAGGACTTCATTCAAGCCATGAGGCAAGAGTGTTATAAGAACAGAGACCAGGTCATGTGTGTCAGTTGCTGTGAGAAATCTGCAAAGCTCCTGGCTTTGATGAGCTAAGGCTAATGGTGGAGCGCACAGGGGAAGGTAGAAGCCAGTTTGAAGAAGTTTAAGTGGAGACAGTGTGTACAGAACGCTCTTCATGGGAAAGGGAAAAGATGGAGCCGGAGTTTGCGAGATGGTGTTGTGCTCTGAATGTTTGTGTCCCTGTCAAATGTTGGGATCCTAACCCTAAGGTGACATGTTAAGAGATGAAGCAACTTGGGTAATGATTAGATCTCAAGGATGCCGCTCTCATGACAAGTATCAGTGCCCTTACTGAAGAAGCTTGCTCCTCCTGTCTACCACGTCAGGATACAGCAAGATCATCTATGCACCAGAAGCCCCTCACCAGAAACAGACACAGGTTCCTTGATCTGGGATTTCTCAGCCTCCAGAACTGTGAGAGAGCGTTGAGTTCTATAGTTTATAAGCCACTCAGTCTGTGGCGTTTTGTTACGGCAGCTAGAGCAGACTGACATAGAGTATACATTTGTCAAAGGATTAAACGGTGGCCTCAACAGGTGGACAGTTGGCTAAGGATGAATGTCATGTATCAGAGATGGAGAAATCAGTAATTGTGGTGGCATATGTGTGAGAAAATGTCACAAAGGAACACTGAAATCGGACATTTTTCTCCTGCCTGCCTGTTCCCAAATACCAGTGGCTGCTTCCTAAATTACCACACAGATTAATATTGTTTGTAAATGCTCAGCCAATTGCTCAGGTTTATTACTAACTAGCTCTTACATTTTAAGTTAATCCATATTCTTTATTTATGCTCTGCCACGTGGCGATACCTTTATCAGCATAGCATGTTCATCTTCTGCTCCCTCTGTGTCTGACTGGTGACTTCTGACTCCGCCCTTCTCTTTCCCATCATCCTTAGTTTGGTCATCCCACCTATACTTCCTGTCTGGCTACTGGTCAATCAGCGTTTTATTAAACCAATTTGTGTAACAAATCTTTACAGTGTACAAGAGGATTATTCTACAGCAGCGCATACTTTTGGCTCATCAAAACCCAAAAGAAACTAAACCCAAGACAGCAACAAAACCAAAAAACAACTCCCCCCCCCCCAAAAAAAACAATGTGAGTAGTCAGTCATAAGACATGGCCATCGCACACATGGAAGACTATGAGTTTACTCTACTCTACCTCTGGGATAGGAGAGCCAGTCCATTACTGTAACACGGGACAGGAGAAGCAAGTGTGTCCATAGTCTTCCTGTAATAGGAGGGAACATTTCTTCCCAAGAGGTTGCATTTCTTACTCTTTCCAGCCTGACGTAAATGAGAAGAAGGCAGCAGTTGGAGCCAAGTGAGGACGTATGACATTGCTGTTGTTTGCAGCTGGACAACTCTCAGAGTGCAGTGTTCCTGAGATACCAGTGAGGATGATGGTGACTCCAGACTGCTCCCTGGGCCTTTCCCTTCCCCTGTATGTTCAGCTGTGCTGTTTTAAGGGTTGTCTAGGTTTCAGAGAATGTCAGGAAAGTTGTTCATTGGTTATATGATCTTCAGCTGTGCTGTGGGAGACATTTAGGCCTTCCATCACAATACAGCTTCCAAATGTGATGTGGCAAGAACAGCCTGAACTTGTGGGGCTTCAGTGCTTCAGTGAATCCGGCATCTCTGGTCCTTTCACTGGAATCAGAAGTAGAGATTTAGGCAAAGAAAGAGAACACCAACATTGGAAATTTAGTTTCTGACTACTGATTTTCTACCACAGTGGGGTACCCATACAAGGTATTGATTCTTACACTCTCCTTATGCTGGCAAGGAGGGAAGAGAGACTCATTGGCTCAGGATCAAGGGAAGCATAGCTTTTTACTCCCTTTCCATGGAGAGGATGTTTCTGTACAAAGCTAGGTATATGTGGAACATCCACAGGACCCCTTAAGACCATTCTACAAAGGGAAGGTTGGGCCTCATGCCTTTGCTTTGTGCCTGAGAGACTGGCAACCTGTTGGTCGGCTCTCATGCTACATGAGAATAGAGAGAAAGTAGGGGACGGATTCCTGGAAAGGCCTGTCACATGTTCCCTGGAATTTAGGGAACATGTAGAAATTCTGGAAATTTCTCAGGGAAAGCCTTTCTGCAATAACTTTTGGTGGCAATTGTCCATTGGGCTTTGTATGAAGAAGGGCACTGAGGGTTCTTGTTGCAGCTTCCCTGTCCTTCAGAGTCTGTGGGAAAGCATGCCCGGGGTTTCCTTGTCTCAACACAAAGGAGCACAGGAGCTAGACAAGTATAGAAGGGAGAGTGAACTTTGGGGCTGCCAGAAGGAAGTTCAACTCAGGAGACAGAGGTCATGGGCCCCTATCCAAGCCCAGGAGGCATGTGGTATCCCCTTTCTGAAGGATATTCAGTGACACAGGAGGAGAAGCAAACCCCAACCCAATCCTTGTGCCACATGTGTAGGCCTTAGGCCATATGTGCAGAAAACACTGTGTCAGAGAGGGCAAGAGAACCAGATAGGACCGGACTAGACTAAAGATGGCTACCATTAGCACCTTACCCAATTTCCCAGGTTGTTCCTGCCATGCCTCATCCTGTAGAAGACAGACTCAGGAGAGGGAAGGGAAAAGGGCTCCACAGTGACCATACCTTTCCATCCAGTTCCAGGTACTGGTGTGGAAGGATGAAATAGATCTGTAACTTGCATGTACACCTACCTACACACTAAAAACATATACACATATGTATACATAAGTACATGTGTATAAAGTGTGCAAACATACACCCACAAACCCATGCATACACAAGCACATCTACCCAACACAAAAAATAATATATGAACATATAAGCACACACACACATGTTGAATACCCCAAATACAAGTATACATATCCAATATACATACACACACACATATATATACACAAAACACAAGTATATGTGTATTCAATACATGCAGAATTAGAGTAGCCAAAGAAATATATTTGCAAGAAAAAGACTCTAATAATTCCAGTGCTTTAAAGTTCCTGTAAGCAAGCCCACCCCTGGATTTCCCAGGTGTAGATCATACCTAAACTACACAACCAAACAACACACCGAGTATGTGTAATCTTTTGCAAACCTGGATCAAGGTAATAAAAGATTGCATCACTGATGAATCAGTTCTTCCATTAAGCCATCCCAAACGTAATATCCACTTAAATGCTAGAGCTCTTAAAAGATGAAGAACAAAGTATAAAAAATAGAGATTTTTCAAAGGTCTATAAATAAATGATTATCACATCATACCATATATCAGTAGGTAGCCCAATTGTCACATGTTTACATGTAAGTTAATCATGTCCATGGATTCCCAGGCTTAGTTAGGATTTCTACTGCTGTGGAGAGACACCATGATTATGGCAACTCTTAGAAAGGAAAACATTTCATTGGGCATCTTACAGCGTCATTGGTTTAGTTCATTATCATCATGGGGCAACATGACAGCATGCAGGCAGACATGGTGCTGGAGAAGGAGCTGAGAGTCCTACATCTTGTGCTGGCAGCAGGAAGTGGTCTCAGACAATGAGTGGTAACTTGAGCCTATATGATACCTTAAAACCCACCTCCATAGTGACACACTTCCTCCAACAAGACCACACCTACTCCCACAAGGTCACACCTCCTAATAGCGCCACTCTCTTGGGGGTGGGCATTTTCTTTTAAACCACTGCATTTCATTCCCTCGCCCCCAAAGGCTTTGTAGCCATATCATAATGCAAAAATGCAGTCAGTCCAACTTCAAAAGTCCCCATAGTCTCATAGTCTATAACAGTCTCAAACTTCTTTAAAAGTCTAAAGTTCAAAGTCTCTTCTGAGATTTGTGTAATTTCTTAACTGCAGTCTTCTGTAAAATCAAAATCAAAAAGCAGACCACAGGCTTCCAACATATAATGGTACAGGATATGCATTGCCATTCCAAAATGTAGGGAAATGAGCACAGTGAGGAAATACTGGACAAAAGCAAGACTGAAAACCAGTTGGGCAAACTCCAAACTCTGCAACTCCATGTCTGATGTCGAAGAGATTTTTAGATTCCAACTCCTTTCAGTTTTGTTGACTGCAACACACTTTTTCCCTTGGGCTGGTTCCACTCCCTGTTAGCAGCTCTCCTCAGCAGGTATTCTATGGCTCTGGCATCTCCAACATCTTGGTGTCTCCAAGGCAATCCAGGCTTGAATTTTACAACTTCACACAATGGCCTATCTAGGACTCCATTCAGAGACACCCCTGACACATACCTATCCTCAGTGGCTTTCCTTAGTCTCAAAGGGACTCTCCATAGTCCCTTTCTTCTATCAAGACACAGCCAGAACTATGACTGAAGCTGCCAAGTTCTGCTGCTTGCTGAGTCTGGAACATGGATGGCCCCCTTGTTCAGTTACATCTTCACCACCTTTCTGTTTTCGATGGTTCTGTTTACTGCCTAAGCTTGGCAATTCTGGAATTTGCTCTACAGACCAGATTGGCCTCAAACTCAAAAGCCCAGGAGCATCTGTCTTCCCAGAGCTAGGATTAAAGGTGTGCACCACCACAGCCGGCTCTAAGCTTTTTTTTTTCTCTTTCTTTTTTTTTAAATTGATATTTATTGAGCTCTACATTTTTCTCTGCTCTCCTCCTTGCCTCTCCTCTCCCCCTTTCAATCCTCCCCCAAGGTCCCCATGCTCCCAATTTACTCAGGAGATCTTGTCTTTTTCTACTTTCTACTTCCCATGTAGATTATATCTACGTAAGTCTCTCTTAGTTGTTGTCTAAGTTCTCTGGAATTGTGGTTTGAAGGCTGGCTTTCTTTGCTTTATGTTTAAAAACCACTTATGAGTGAGTACATGTGATTACTGTCTTTCTGTGTCTGGGTTACCTCACTCAAAATAATGTTTTCTAGCTCCATCCATTTTCCTGCAAAATTCAAGCTGTTGTTATTTTTTTCTGCTGCGTAGTACTTCATTGTGTAAATGTACCACATTTTTCTTATCCATTCTTCGTTCAAGGGGCATTTAGGTTGTTTCCAGGTTTTGGCTATGACAAACAAAGCTGCTATGAACATAGTTGAGCACATGTCCTTGTGACACGATTGAGCATCCTTTAGATATGTACCCAAAAGTGGTATTACTGGGTCTTGAGGAGGGTTGTTTCCTAATTTTCTGAGAAATTGCCACACTGACATCCAAAGGGGTTGTACAAGCTTGCATTCCCACCAGCAATGCAGAAGTGTTCCCTTTTCCCCATAACCTCTCCAGCATAAGTTGTCATCAGTGTTTTTGATCTTGGCCATTCTTACAGGTGTAAGATGGAATCTCAGAGTTGTTTAGCTTTGCATTTCTCTGATGACTAAGGATGTTGAACATTTCCTTAAGTGTCTTTCAGCCATTTTAGATTCCTTTGTTGAGAGTTCTCTGCTTAGGTCTTTACTCCATTTTTTTTATTGGATTATGTTATCTTTTGGTGTCCAATTTCTTGAGTTCTTTGTATATTTTGGAGATCAGACCTCTGTCTGATGTGGGGTTAGTGAAGATCTTTTCCCATTCTGTAGGCTGTCGTTTTGTCTTGTTGACCATGTCCTTTGCTTTACAGGAGCTTTTCAGTTTCAGGAGGTCCCATTTATTATTTGTTTCTAATGTCTGTGCTGCTGGGGTTCTATTTAGGAAGTGGTTCCCTGTGTCAATGCGTTCAAGCGTACTTCCCACTTTCTCTTCTATAAGGTTCAGTGTGGCTGGCTTAATGTTGAGGTCTTTGATCCATTTGGACTTGAGTTTTGTGCATGGTGATAGATACAGATCTATTTTAATTCTTCTACTGTTGATATTCAGTTATGCCAGCACCATTTGTTAAATATGCTTTCTTTTTTCCATTTGATATTTTTTGCTTCTTTGTCAAAAATCAGGTGTTCGAAGGTGTGTGGATTAATATCCTGGTCTTCAATTCGGTTCCATTGGTCCTCCTGTCTGTTTTTATGCCAATACCAGGTTGTTTTCAGTACTGTAGCTCTGTAGTAGAGTTTGAAGTCAGGGATTGTGGTGCCTCCAAAATTTTATTGTACAGGACTGTTTTGGTTATCCTGGGTTTTTTTTTCTTTTCCACATGAAATTGAGCATTGATGTTTTGAAGTCTGTGAAGAATTTTGCTGGGATTTTGATGGACATTGATTGCATTGAATCTGTAGATTGCTTTTGGTCAGATTGCCATTTTTACTATGTTAATTCTACCTATCCAAGAGCATGAGAGATCTTTCCACTTTCTGGTATCTTCTTCAATTTCTTTCTTCAAAGATTTAAAGTTCTTGTCATGAAAGTCTTCCACTTGTTTATTTAGAGTTGCTCTGATATATTTTATGCTATGTGTGGCTATTGTGAAGGGTGATGTTTCTCTGATTTCTTTCTTGGCCCAATTATCATCTGTGTACAGGAGGGCTACTGATTTTTTTGCATTAATCTTATATCCTGCTACATTACTGAAAGTGTTTATGATTTGTAGAAGTTCCTTGGTAGAGTTTTTTGGGTCACTTATGTAAGCTATGATATCATCAGCAAATAGTGAGAGTTTGACTTCTTCTTTTCCAATTTGTATCCCCTTGATCTCCTTTTGGTGTCTTATTGCTCTAGCTAGGACCTCAAGAACTATATTGAATAGATATGGAGAGAGTGGACAACCTTGTCTTGTTCCTGATTTCAGTGGGATCACTGTGAGTTTCTCTCTATTTAGTTTGGTGTTGGCTGCTGGCTTGCTGTATATTGCTTTTATTATGTTTAGGCATGTTCCTTGTATCCCTGCTCTCTCCAAGACCTTTATCATGAAGGGATGTTGTATTTTGTCAAAAGCTTTTCCAGCATCTAATACGATGATCATGTGGTTTTTATTTTTCAGTTTGTTTATATGGTGGATTACATTGACAGATTTTTGTATGTTGAACCATCCCTGCATCTCTGGGATGAAGCTGACTTGATCATGGTGGATGATGGTTCTGATGTGTTCTTAGATTTGATTTGCCAGTATTTTATTTAGTACTTTTGTATCAATGTTCATGAGCGATATTGGTCTGTAATTCTCCTTCTTAGTAATGTATTCACTGAGTTTTCTGTTCTGCTTGGTTCCCGCAGTCGTTAAGTCGCAAATAAATCACACAGGGGTTTACATTAATTATGAACTGATTGGCCTAGTATCTCAGGCTTCTTATTAACTCTTTTTTGTTTGTTTGTTTTTCGAGACAGGGTTTCTCTGTAGCTTTGGAGCCTGTCCTGGAACTAGCTGTTGTAGACCAGGCTGGACTCGAACTCACAGAGATCCGCCTGCCTCTGCCTCCCGAGTGCTGGGATTAAAGGCGTGCGCCACCACTGCCCGGCATTCTTCTTATTAACTCTTATAACTTATATTAACTCATAATTCTTGTCTGTGTTATCCACATGGCTTGGTACCTTTTTAGGCGAGGCAGTCACATCTTGTGTCCTCGGCGTCTGAGTCACGACTGCAGACTCAGCTTTCCTCTTCCCAGAATTCTCCTGTTCTCATTGCCCCACCTCTACTTCCTGCCTCATTGCCCTGCCTATACTTCCTGCCTGGCTACTGGCTAATCAGCATCTTATTAAAAATAATTCAAGTGACAGGATAAAAGACCATTGTCCCATAGCAGTAATGTCTTTATGTGGCTTGGGTATCAGGGTAATTGTAGCCTCATAAAAAGAGTTTGGCAATGTTCCTTCTGTTTCTATTGTGTGGGACTATTTGAGGAGTATTGGTATTAGTTCTTCTTTGAAAATCTTGTAGAATTCTGAGCTGAAACCATCTGGTCCTGGGCTTTTTTTGCTTGGGAGACTTTTGATGACCATTTCTATATCTTTAGCAGTTATAGGTCGGTTTAATTTGCTTATCTGGTCTTGGTTTATTTCTGCTAAGTGATATTCATCCAGAAAGCTGTCCATTTCCTTTACGTTTTCCAATTTTTTGGAGTACAGGTTTTCAAAATATGGCCTGATGATCATCTGTATTTTCTCCATGTCAGTTGTTATGTCCCTCTTTTCATTTCTGATTTTGTTAATTTAGATATTCTCTCTCCGCCTTTTGGTTAGTTTGGATAAAAGTTTGTCTATTTCGTTAATTTTCTTGAAGAACCAACTCTTTGTCTCATTGATTCTTTTTATTGTTTTCTTTGTTTCTATTTTGTTGATTTAAGCTCTCAATTTGATTGTTTCCTGCCATCTAGTTCTCTTGAGTGAGTTTGCTTCTTTTTGTTCTAAAGTTTTCAAATGTTCTGTTAATTCACTAGTGTGGGATTTTTCCAGCTTCTTTATGTAGTCATTTAGTGCTATGAACTTTCCTCTTAGCACTGCTTTAATTGTGTCCCATAAATTTGGGTATGTTGTGTGGTAATTTTCATTGAATTTTAGTAAGTCTTTAATTTCTCCCTTTATTTCTTCCTTGACCCATTGATGATTCAGGTGAGCATTGTTTAATTTCCATGTGTCTGTGGGCTTTCTGGAATTAGTGTTGCTGTTGAATTCTAGTTTTAAGCCAAGGTGATCTGATAAGATACATGGGATTATTCCATTTTTTTTTGTATCTGTTGAGGTTTGTTTTGTTACCTAGTATGTGGTCAATTTTTGAGAAGGTTCCATGTGGTGCTGAGAAGAAGGTATATTCTTTTATGTTTGGATGGAATGTTCTATAGATGTCTGTTAGGTTCATTTGAATCATAACATCTGTTAGTTTCCTTATTTCTCTGTTCATTTTTTGTCTGACTGATCTGTCCAGTGGTGAGAGGGGAGTGTTAAAGTCTCCCACTATTAGTGTGTGGGGCTTAATGTATGATTTAAGCTTTAGAAGTGTTTCTTTTACATATGAGGATGCCCTTGTATTTGGAGCATAGATGTTCATTATTGAGATTTCCTCTTGGTGGATTTTTCCTGTGACTAATATGAAATGTCCTTCTTTGTCTCTTTTGATTGATTTTAGTTTAAAGTCTATTTTGTTAGATATTAGGATAACTACACCCACTTGTTTCTTAGGTCTATTTGATTGGAAATTTTTTCCCAACCCTTTACTCTGAGACAATCTCTCTCTCTGAGGTTGAGATGTGTTTCTTGTATACAGCAGAAGGATGGATTCTGTTTTTATATCCAATCTGTTAGCCTGTGTCTTTTTATAGGTGACTTGAGTCCATTTATATTAAGGGATATTATGATCCGTGGTTGCTATCTCCTGTTATTTTAGTTTTCATTGTTGATTATGTTATTTTGTGCGTTTTCCCCTTCTTCGTAATTTTCTGCTGTGAGATCATCAATTGTCTGTGTTTTTGTTGATGTAGCCACTTCCTTGGCTTGGAGTTTTCCTTCTAGTTCTTTATGTAGTACTAGATTTTACTGGTGTCACGTTGCTCTTTGTGGTGTTGCATGTGTTCTTACCTTGCCTACTCATCTTTTCCTCTAATTGGTGTCATTGGGGCTCTCTGTGACTCTGGTGATTAACTTTCCAGGTGCCAGTGGATCCAAGACTCAGATGGTTGCTCCTCATGGTACAGTCAGTGCCATGGTTCCAGTTACCCCGTTGGTCACTTTGTGTTTCTGGAGATCACTCAGTGCTCCCAGGGTTTGCTCTGCTCCCATGGAGTTCACTGTCTTAGGCCTGCTCTGGCCTAGGTTGCCAGCTCAGACCTGTTTCTGTAAATGTCCCTGGTCTGGATCCGCTGTGGAGTTCCCTGGCTTGGGGTTGGTCCCGCAAAGACTCTGGCTCCAATTTACTCCCTCAGAAATCCTAGATCAACACCAGGACCTGCAGAGGTCCTGGCTCAGGCCTATTCCCTCAGAGGTCCCAGACTCACACCTGGACCCACAGAGGTCTCTGTTTTTTGCCTACTCCCTCAGTGGTCCCAGACTCATGCCCAGACCTGCAGAGGTCCTGGCTCAGGTCTACTCCCTCAAAGGTCCCAGATTCATGCCCATATCCTCAGAGGTCTCTGGTTCTGGTCCACTCGCTCAGTTTTTGCTCCCCTGTACTTGCTCCTGTGGAGTTCGCTGTCTCAGGTCTGCTCTGGCCCAAGATGCTGGCTCAGTCCTGCCTCCACAAATGTCCCTGACCTGGATCCGCTCCTGCTCCTGTGGAGCTCGCTGTCTCAGGCCCACTAGGTCGCTGGCTCAATCCCTCTCCCATGGAGCTTGCTGCCTCAGGCCTGCTCTGGCCTAGGTCACTGGGCCCAGTCCTGTTTCTGCAAATGTCCCTGGTCTGTAACAGCTCCTGCTCCCATGGAGTTCACCATCTCAGACCTGCTCTGGCCCAGGTCTCTGGCTCAGTCCTGCTCTTTTGGAGTTCACTGCCTCAGGCCTTCTCTGGCCTAGGCTCAGTCCTACTCCTGTGGAATTTGCTCTTATTACAAGGTTTTAACTATGCTTTATTCAAGCTAGGGATTGAACGCTGGGTTTGGAGTCCTGTTCCAAAGTATTAGGCATTTGATGAAGACATTGGAGGGTTATACTGAATGAAGTCTTAAATCATTAAACCTTTATGCCATCTCTGCTAAGAGATGAAATATGGGGCTTTGAAAGTAAACAGTTGAAAGCATAGATTTGAGAAAAGTATATAGGGTTTTACATTTTGATTACAGGAGACTGAAACCAGAGCAGCATAACTTAATTGATTTTTTTCTTGTTTGAATTTTTAATTTGCTTCTATTGCTGGGTAACAACGAACCCTAAGATTAGAAGCTTAGAACATACACACTTTCCCTGTCACAGTTTCTGAGGGCCAAGAACCTGGAAGTAGCTCAGTTGGAAGTCCTGGACTCCTGGGCTATGAGTTCATTGTCAAGGCACCACCAGTTCCACTATGTAGTTACCTGAAGGCCTGGCTGAAGTGGGATCCCTTCCTAGCTCCCTGGTGTGGTTGTTGGTGGACTTTAGTTCTTCTGCTGTGGGGCTGAGGCTGTCTGGACTGAGATCTTCCTCTGCTCCTCTGCTGACAGGCTTCTCCACAGATCAGTCCCTAACATGACAGATGGTTTTCCTCAGAGCAAAAGGGTGGGATGAGGGAAGCCATGTTTTATTTTTGTCTTTGTGTTTTTCATAACCAAGTCAGAGAAGGGATTTCCATCTTTACATTAGAGGGGACTAACAGGAAGTATGGGGATCATTGGCAGCCATCTTTCTGGCTTTTCAACCTCAAACTTCATTGTTCCTCTGCTCTCTCTCCTCTACAGTACCTAGTTCACCCAGCAACATGGCTTCACATTCTCTAAGAGAACAGATGATGGCTTTATCTTCTCCCAGTTCTTGTGCTGGGCCGGATAGTTTAGATGGTGAAAGAGTTCATTACACTGTGAAGAATGGCACACAGTTTAAAACTCAGGAATTATCCAATTATGAAGCTTCCAATTTAATATTGTCCTACTGTGGTTGACAACAGATAACTGAATGACAGGAAAATATCTGACAAAGGGGATAATAGCATCACTTTCTGTAGATGAATTTTATTTATAAAATGAGATTGGTTTTTCTTTTCTTCTTAAGTTTGTGTGTGTGTGTGATATTTGTACAATGTGCATGTCACATAGCATGTGTGGAGGTTAGTAAATAACTTTGTAAAGTTTGGTTCCCTCTTTGTATCCTTACATGGGTTCTAGGGATCAAATTCAGGTTGCCAGGTTTGTGTGGCAAGTGTCTTTACCCACTGAGCCATCTCATTGACCTGTTTTTGGTTTGAGATGGGATCTAAGACTTGTAATCCTTCTGCCTCAGCCTTCCAAGGGTTTCTGATCATGGACCTCCCATACCAGGACCCAGGAAATTAATTTATCCCACAAATACCTCTAATCTAGGGAATGCTTCTCCTGTTCTCTTGAGGACCTTCTTCAGGTATCTCAGAGGGACCTCCATCTAAACATCTATAGTAATACTTTTGTTTTTGTCCTTCACCCTAGCTTGCTTCCCTGTAGAATTCCCCACCTCCACAGTGCCTTTCCCTTTCATGCCACCTCCTCCAATCTTCACCCTCTTCCACTTGGCTCATTGCATCTGGCTTTTATACTGCGCACAGCAGCTCATTAAACAGCTCAAAATTACGCATTAGACTATACTCTACCTGGTGGGGCTTATCAGTGCCTCCCCTTTAGTCTCTGGAGATTTTAGCTTCTCAGACCCATGTGTAATACATCTCAGATTGTCCTTTCAAGCTCAGATCATGCCACCCACCTGCACTGACTATGTGTCAGAAGTCACCTCCAGCAGCTCTGAAGAATGCCAGGTTCTCCATGGTGGTTCTCCCTGGGCCTCTGCACCTTTCTGTTCCTTCAGTTTGAAATTCTTCTCATTGGGTTTCTTGCAGTGGGTAGTGGTGTGGAACACTCCTTCTCTACACTGTAAATATGCATTGCTCTCATTGGTTAGTAAAAAGCTGACAGGCTGGTCACTGGGCAGGAACTCAGACAGGAAAGCCAAACTGAAAATCATGGGAAGAAGGAGGGCACAGTTAGTGGCACAAGAAGCAAGACATGCTAAAGGACAGATAAAGCCATGAGCCACATGGCAATACATAGATTAATAGAAATGGTCTAATTTAAATGTAAGAGTTAGTTACTAACAAGCCTGAGCTATTGGCTGAGCATTTATAATTCATAGTTAGTTGTTGTAGAAGGAGCGGGCTGCGTCCCGCCGCCCAGATAGCTTACACCCGCAATAATCACACACAAATTGTATTAATTAAATTACTGCCTGGCCCATTATATCTAGCCTCTTCTTGGCCAACTCTCACATATTGATCTAACCCATTTCTACAAATCTGTGTAACACCACAAGGTCGTGGCTTACCGGGAAAGATTCTAACAAGCGTCAGTCTCAGGCAGGAGCTTCATGGTGTCTCCATGGTGGCTCTTCTTCCCAGCATTTAGTTCGGTCTACTCTGCCTAATTTCTGCCCTGTCGAAAGGTCAAGGCAGTTTCTTTATTCAACCAATGAAAGCAACACATAGACAGAAGAACCTCCTACATCAGTCAGTCTCTGAGTCTGTTATTTGGGACCAGGCTGTCGAGACGGGAAACATCCAATTACTCAATGGCACTCCATGTTGGGGAAAAGTCCGATTACAGGCTAGCTCATGTATTTAGCACTAAAATTATTAGTTATAGATTTATTCATTTTGCTCAGTTATGGCCTACCCCATTACACTGAAAGCCGCTTCCTTAAGCGGAAAGAAAGCCTGCTTGGTTCTCAGTAGTAAATGTAGCACCAGTTATTTAACATGGTCCTTCTTAGAAGAAACAGACTCCAGTCATGCTCTATGTCTTAAAAATCCCTCTCTCAGCCAGCGAAGCCTTCCTAGATTCCTTTGGGTTCACCTAGACATTGCTTCTCCTACAAATGTCCCCTGTAGCAGCTGTTGTGATGTATACACTCTGTGTTCCCATCTACAGTGGACCATACATATACTCACGGAAGTTGTCTATTGGCTTTGGATCAACCCAAACCCAAGCCTTCTTTATGGTGTTTGATAGTGACCCGTGTGCCTGGTGATGTTCTGAGACGGTGTGTGTCCACCAGCCTGCCTCAGCTCTGGGGTGAGAGGGAAGATGGCAGTGATTTTCCTGGCTCAGGCCCAAAACTTGGTTCCATGGCCACTCTGCCAGCTTCTTCCCCCTGGGACCTGTAGTAACCTGACTGGCATGGGAGCCTCTCTGGGAAGCGTCCCTTTGAGACCTTGGTATTTTGCTAAGGGAAATATGTTTGCCATACAAAGTCCTTGCGAAGGCTGTTTACTGAGTCCCTCTGCTCAAAGGTAAGAGAAAATGACAGAGGATAAAGTAGTTACAGTAACACGCTTAGCCCTGGCCTAGTACACACTCACACATATATACACTTGAGAGTGATAACATCTTCATTTTATTAGCTGAACACAAACAGCTTTTTCTTTCCCCGCAGTTCCCAGCTAAAGGCATGGGCAGATCCCATTCTTCATTTAGCAGAGTGTGCCTGGCAACAGCAGCCACGTCCTGCTGCCATTGCCAGGAGGTTCTTTCTCCTGCCTGGCTGGGGAGGTGGGACTGGAGGCAGGTGTGAGTATGCATCCAGAGGGCATGTGAAGGAATCTGCTTCTCATGCCAGGAGATTCAGTTCTGGTGAGGGACGTGAAGGAAAATTATGAGAACAAGTGTCCTATTCACAGGCTGGGAAAATAAATGTTTTACTAGTCCTTAAATAACATTTTACTCTGAGGTGTATTGGCAAATTTTAGTTTTATTTCTGTAGGAAAGTCTCATTTTTAGAAGTGTGATTTGTACACATTTAGGTAGTAGAAGCGACTGTTAAAATTAGCTTCTATCATCCTGTTCTAATGTCCTCATAGAAAGAGGGTGATGGGATTAAAGCCTTGACATGCTTGTAGTGTTTACCAAATGATTTAATATTTGCCATCACAGTCCGTAACTTATTTTAAGTGTCAGAAACATACTTGCTCATCCACGTTCTAACGTTATCATCTCACAGAGAGTAGAGGACCATGAAGGAGGCGTCCTATATGTTTTCTTTCCCCGCCCAAGGACTTACCCAAGAAAATTCCATCGTTGAACAAATATTTATCGAGCACCTTAATGTGTGCCAGGCACTGTGCGAAGTGCTGGGAAACAGCAGAGCCTATAGCCTGACTTGCTGAAAATGGGGAGGACTGGGTTTCTTCCCTGTAAAGAGCAGGATGGATGTTGGGAGGGACCGAGGTGGTGACAGCCATCTCAGTCCACGTGTTAGGAGAGTCAATTTTACGAGCCTCCATATAAAGGTTGGACAAATAATGCCATATAAAAAGCCAAACAGGTTTAAGCTCAAGTAGCTGTTGGGGAACATGGCCAGCAATGGGTATATCTTTATTGTTACCAAGCCGTATGGTGTTCAGTGGGGCTTGGGAGAGAGATTCTCAAGTATTTTAGACAGAAGGGGTTCCACCTTGGAAATCTGAAATTTATGCAGGCTTTGAGAGACCATTTCAAGGAGCAGGGCATCAACCTGAAGGACCTTCTCTCCTCTACCTGTCTGGAGAAATACACGGACCCAGGGCCAGAGGGTACCATGGTGTGGGAGGATCTAACTGTTGTACAGACGGGCTGGGTGACACTTAAGGAGAGCAAGCCTGTGGATTCCAAGCCTGGGATCATCCCTGGAGACTCGCACCCAGGTCTGCAGGAACATCATTCATGGCAGCCATCCATGGAGTGCACAGAGACAGAGATCAACTTGTGGTTTCAGCCTGTGGGGACTGGCAGGCTGCCAGAACCTCCCTCCCCATTCCCACAGGCAGGGCATCAGACTGTAGCAAATCTGATTATTTCTGGAACTCCCTGATAACCTAGTGCTGCTGTGAAGAGACATCATGACCAAGAGGAGTTAGAGAATAAAGCATTTAATTGGGGGCTTGCTTGTAGTTTCTGGGGGTTATTCCATGATCATCATAGCTGGGGGTATGGAAGCAGCTGAGCAAGAGGTGAAGGCAGAGAGCTGCTCTGGGCCTGGAAAAACCCACCCCAGAGATGTGCCTTTTCCAACCAGCTCACATCTCCTGATCCTTCCTAAACAGTCCACCAACTAGGAACTGAGTATGCAAATATATGAGCGTATGAAGGTCATTATCATTCAAGAAACTTGTAACTCTGGGCGCTTCCTGTGTGTTGTTATGCATTGCCATCAGATCAAAACAACCCCCTTCAGCCCAGCGGCTTGCATTCCTTGATGGACCACACCATCTGACTCTTACTGGAGAAGCTCCAGCATGCTTAATAGATTTATTCCAGTAAAAGGGGGAAATTGGCACGCGGGAAGGGTGTCAACACCCAGACGCTTATCTGAAGAATCAGACAAGTAAAGCTAAGTCACTGGAGACTGTCGAGCTTCTGGGGGTAGGGAAGCTGGCTCCAGGAAGCCTCTTTTTTTCTGAAGACCTGGTGCCAGCCCTCTCCAAGTGGGCATGAAAACCTCACTCCTACCTAGCCTCCTCCACCTTCCCAGGTGTAGCTTCACCCTCTCACTGCCGCAGGAGGTGAGTGGTTAGGCCAGTGGTTCTCAATTTTCCTAATGCTGTGACCCTTCAATACAGTTCCTCATGTTGTGATGACCCCCAACCATAAAATTGTTTTCGTTGCTACTTCATAACCGTAATTATAATGTAAATATCTGTGTTTTCCGACAGTCTTAGGCGACCCCTGGGAAAGGGCCATTTGACCCCCAAAAGGATCACAACCCACAAATTGAGAACTGCTGGGAGAGACAAAGTGTGGTTCAACAAAATAGTGAAAAATTTATCACTCAGGGCTAAGAACAAAAACAAATAGAAAACAATAACGAAAACGAGGCATGGAGCAAACTGATGTACATCACCCTGCATGAAGGAACCCAACCTGAAAACATGGAGAGTTTGTCATTCCAACTCTGTATGCTTCTGAAGACGGCAACACCATAAGAACAGTAAAAACAAACAAAACAAAACGAAGCAGCCCTTCCCCCATTTCCGGGAATGCAGGTGAGGGGATGAGGGAAAGCACAGGCATTTTAGGGGAGGAGACCTGCTCCATGTCAGACTCTGGCGCGCATCTGGAGGTACACCACTAAGTCTGGTAACTGTGGATGTTCTATAATAACAATGTGTCAAAGAGGTTTATCAGTTGTAACAACTGTATCACCCTTGTGGGGGTGGGGCCCAAGGGGAAGTGTGGAGGGTACATGGAAAACTTCTGTATCTTTCAGTTTTGGTATAAAACTGTAAACGACCTAGAGAGTTGTGGGTTTTCTTTCTTTCTTTCTTTCTTTCTTTCTTTCTTTCTTTCTTTCTTTCTTTCTTTCTTTCTTCCTTCCTTTCTTTCTTTCTTCCTTTCTTTCTTTCTTTCTTTTTTTTTTTTAAAGACAAATTGGCAACAGCACGGAAATCAAGCAGATGTAGAAAGTATCCCACATCACCCAAATCAGAGCTGTCACAGACAGAGCACTTGCATTGTCAACTACACATCCGAACGCAAATGGAGAGCTGCAAATCTTCGCATCAAAACAGAAGCCTTGTATTTCATACGGACATGTTGCAGAAAAAAATTTAAAACCTGCTGATTAGGCTGAACAGCATAGATGATAGCAGATGCATCCAGAGGGCCAGGTCGTTAGAGGCACCAGTAGAGTCCATTCATTCTGATAACGTGGAGAAAATTACGGATGGGAATCAGCAGAACCCTGGGGGTCAGTGGAGGAATCACAAAAGATGAACCATTTCACTGTCTAGTCCCAAAAGGAAGAAAAGGCTAATTTTAGTTCTTTTTCCATTTTCTTTCCTCCTCTCTCTCACTCCTCCCTCTCTTCCTCCTTCCTTCATTCTGACAGGGTCTCAGGTATCTCAGACTGGCCTTGAACTCTCTAAGTAGCTAAGAATGACTTTGAACTGATATTCTTGCCTGTATCCTAGTACTGGGATCACAGGCCTACACCATCATGGAGTTTATGTGGTTCTAGGGACCAAATGCAGGCCTTTGTGTATTCTTAGATAGTGTTCTACTTACTGAGTTACAAACCCAGGCTGTACTTTGTCTGTATACTTCCCCCCACCCCCCCCAGTCTGGCAATATAGCTAAGGGAGCTTTATTTGGGATCCTTCTGTTTCAGCTAGGACTACTGGTCAAACTTCCCTCCACACATTTTGACACATATGTACATATTTAGGAAGCTGAGAAAGGTCTTAGACAAAATAAACCAAGTGAAATTCACTCAAAGACATATAGTTAAACTGCAGACAACTAAAAACAGAGGGGAAGTCTTGAATGAAGACAGGGACAGACAATTTGGGCAGCAAATAGTCATCTGAAGCCACGGTGGAAGTGGCGCAGCATGCTTCGGATGCTGGAAGAAAAGAGCTGTCTACTTTCACCTCCAGCGAAACTATCCACAAATGTGTAGGTGAGTTTTTCAATATCAACTGACTCAACCTAGAATCAAGTGGGGAGTCTCAGTGGAGGGGTTGCCTGGACTAGACTGGTCTGTGGGCTGTCAGTGAGGAATTGTTTTGATTGTTAATTATGTTGGAGGGCACAGCCCACTGTGGGCGGCACCATTCCCTAGGCCCTGGGCCTTTGCAAGAGTGAAGAAAGCTAGCTGAGCAAAAGGGGCAAGCAGACAACATGGACACGTTTGTTTCTCTCTGCTCTTGAATGTAAGAGATTTGAGTTTCTTTTGCTTGAGTTTCTTGACCTCTCTGAAATGATGGGGTGTAATATAGAATTATAAACCAAATTACTCCCTTCTTCCCTAAGTTGGTTTGTGTTAGGATACTTTAACATAGCAACAGGACGGATATCATAGCAGTAAGAGCGCAGTTGCCTCTGAATGGGAGTGGTTCAGGGATCTCTCACAGACCCAAAGCCTCAGGGGTGTATAGCACGATTATAATAAAAGCCCAGAGGCAGATATTGGAGTTCAACCTGAAGGTCAAAAAAGCAAAACACTAGTCACTGGTTTTTACCTCTACCTCAGTCCAAAATGGCGATCCTGCCTCCAGTGATCTCAGAATGAGGCTATGTCTGAGAGCTGTCTCCTCCCATTTTATAGTCCTCTCTATGGTTTGGATTAAAGGTGTGCACCAATGGGGTTAAAGGCATGCACCGCCTGGTTTCTATGGCAACTATTGTGGCTACTAGGATTAAAGGTGTATGTTACCACTGCCTGGTCTGTAAGGCTGACCAGTGGGGCTGTTTTACTCTCTGATCTTCAGGCAAACTTTATTTATTAAAATACAAATGAAAGATCACTACAGGGGTTCATATTTTACCTTAGTTCCTGAAAGGAAGCAATTGAAAGGAGGAAGACTTTCTTTTGGTTCGTGGTGAGAGGGATCTGGACCATCAGAGGGGACATAGAATGCTCTTTCTGTGTCACCTATGTACACGCTCATGCTTGCTTTAAATTACCTGTAGATTAATCTGTGGTGCAATGTAAACGCCATGTGAATAGTTGTTACATGTATTGTTTAGTTGGGAATAATGGCAAGAAACATCGGTCTATGTCTAATGTAGATGAGATATTGCTTTGAGTATATTTTGGCCTGTGGTGGATTGAATCTGGAGATGGCAAAGCCTACAGATAGGAGAATCAACTGTAATTTCAAAAGGAAAACCCACAACTTACTGAAAGCAGACCTGTCCTTAAAGAATGACTGGAGGAGGATCATCCATAATAATAATAGAAGATTCCCAGGCATTAGGATGGAGGAAGAAAAACCAAAGGGAGCAGGATACTGGTGAACCAGAAACTGCCATTTCCCTCCTGAGTTTTAGAAACTCTGTTTGATGATGAACACAAAAATTATACTTTTGTTACTTTTATATTATTACTTGCAAGAAAATGAAATAAACAAACAAAAATAGGAAGGTAAAGGGGTTAGAAGCTAGTGGTTCTCAGCTTGTGGGTCACGACTCCCTTGGGGTTGCATATCAAATATCCCACATACCAGATATTTACATTATGATTCAGAACAGTAGCAAAATTTCAGTTATGAAGTAGCAGTGAAAATAATTTTATGGCTGCCAGTCACCACAACATATGGAACTGTATTAAAGGGTCATAGCATTAGGAAGGTTAAGAACTACCGGTCAGATAGAAGTGTGGGTCTCGTGCCTCATGCGCAGGTGAAAGTGGAAATAACCTTAGAAAATGTGGAGTAAATGATGTAAAATCTTAGTGACACAGTAGCCCTGTGACTAATCAAATCAGAACAAAGGTTCATATTGTTTCCTACAGCGAAGGACATCACCTGCCATGTCCTCACACTAAAGCCACAGGAACACTTAGGTTTTAAGACAACATTTACCTGGGTTTCTTAGTTAATCCCAGCACCCAGAAGTCTGAGGCAGAAGGAGAGCTGTGAGTTTGAGACCAGCCTGACCACACAGTCAGTGCCAAGCCAGCATGAACTGTGGTCTTGTCTCAAAAGAAACGATCAACAAAACAAATAAACAGATCCCTTAAACCACACAAAGCAAAAACAAACTCAGCATTTTTCAAAATACTTTTATTCTGAAATCATTTTTAGATATGTATCTCCGTATGTGGTTATGTGAAGGTGCCCTTGGAAGCCTGAGGCATCAGAGCCCTGGAGCTGGAGCAGGTATCTGCTGTGGGGCTGGGAGCAGAACTCGGGTCCTCTGGAAGAGCAGCAAGTGCTCTTAATGACTGAATCCACTCTCCTGCTCCTAGTCTAATTTTGACTTTCCAGAAAGGTTTCACACGCAGTGGGGATCATGCCTGTATAGATCATGCCTGGTGTCTCCTGTGATTGTAAGGTACCATCTTACACTATTGTAGCATTTATCATCTCCACGAATCACCACAAATGCAATATTATGAACTATATCCTTTAATTCTAGCCGCTTTCCTGTTACGGTCTCTCGCTCTTTCTTTTTCCGGCTATACTGACCTATTCAGAATACCGCTGGAGGTTTTTCATTTGTCATTTAACTTGGAGATGAGGCCTTGTTAGGTGGTCCAGGCTGACCTTTCCCATCACTGGCTCCCATGTACTAGAACTATATTGGGACAGCATCATGCGTGGCTTGCAGGAGTTTTTGTAAAGTTACTTCTTATTGGACTTCTCGTGTCTAGGGAGAGATTCAGAGGTGGAGGGACGGTAGTGGAGAGAGCTCACTGGAAGGCTACTTAGGGGCCTTGTCTTGAAGCTGTACTTGCACAGCAAGCTTCTGTTTATTTGGGGGCATATTTTATACTTGAGGGGCAGATAAAAAGCATGGCTATACTCTCTCCACAGCTCCTTAGCATGAGAGTGACCTTTAGGGTCCTTGACTTTGGCCCTCAGCAAATTTATCTACCAACCCAGGCTTTGGGCAAGGAGTAGAGGTTGGCAGGACTTGAACGTGTGTGCAGTTAGCACATCTCCTTGGCACTGGGCTTTGTCTTCAGACCCATCTCCCTTGCCCTGAATCTTCTGCTTCCCTTCGACGGATGCTGTGAGTTGCTGTCCTCTCTGTCCTGATTATGAGCAAGGGGTTCATGGCTGGTCTTCCTGGTTCTGCCCCAAGAACATTATATACACTCTTCTCAGCCCAGTGGCCTAAGAGATTCTGCTGACATGTCAGTCAGTTCTAATTTCTCTTGTGCTCAAAGTCACCTGATGACCTTTGCAGCTCACACTTATTTGATGCTATTGCTTTATTTTAAACCAAAATTGTACTGATTTTACATAGGAAAGTGTGTAAACTATGTGCAAAACACTTCATGAATCTAGAAAATTGACCTCACCCATATGGTTTCCACCCACATGAGAAAATGGACCAATGGCTAGTAAATTCCTGCTGGGTTCCATGCCATCATTCCTCTTAGGATTCTTCTAAAAGGGAGCTGCTCAACTGACTTCTAGTTCAGCCAGCCTGTCTTTGACTTTTACATAAATACAATGATAGGATGTGTTCCTTCTCATCTGTATGTTGGCAAGATGTGTCTGTGTTGAGCCATCTCAATTTTTTATTTTGATTATTTTTTTTCTTTTCTTTCTTAGTCTTTGAAAACTGATGTCCTTTCCAGGGTGTCCATGGTCCTATACCATCTTGGTATATCGACTTTCTGACAGAATTTCTGGTTGCCTTTCCTTCTAATGTCTCCTGCTATAGCCTCCCAGGCTTTCTTCCTCTGTCTTTTTTAAACTTACCAGGCATATCCCCACCACAGAACTCTTGCACATACTGCTTCCATAACCTGTAGTTGAATTTTTCTGTCCTGCCTGCCAGTTCCCAAATAACCACAAGGAAACTACTTATTACTTATGAAGGCTTGGCTAATAGATTAGGTTTGTTACTAACTAGCTCTTATAACTTAAATTAACCCATTTTTATCAATCTGCTTTTTGTTTCATGGCTTTATTGTCTTTATTCTGTACTGCCCATGCTCCTTCTTCTCTGTGTGGCTAGTGATGCCTCCCTTCTTCCCAGCGGTCTATGTGCCTGAAAATCCTGCCTAGCCATTGGGCATTTAGATTTTTATTAAACCAATCAGAATGACACATCTTCACAGTATACGAAAAGATTACTCTACAACAATAACCTAAAAGCCTCTTCTCAAGATATCCTCTTGGCTGCTTTCATTTACTTTGCCAGAGATCACATAAAGCTGTATTATTTCAAAGCCTTTCCTGAGTATCTGTGTACTTCCAGTCCTCCATATGACTTGTCATCCAAACAGACACATGTGTTTGTTTTTTGTCTTATTGCTGAAAGAGTGCACCTTTAGTGGCTTACAACAACCACACTTCCTCGTCACAGTTCTGAGGGTGTGGATCCTTTCTCTGTGCAAAGGTCCTAAGAAGTCACTGCCCTGGGCTCTTATCTGTAGGCTCTGACCTAGATTTGGAGTGTAAGCTCCTTTGGGTTGTTGACATGATTAGGACGTAAGCCTGGCATTGCTGTTTACTTAACACCTGTTAGCTGTGCCTCTTGTTTTCCCTAACTTGTTACCACTTCACCTTCAAAGTCAGTGAGACTAGTAAGTCTTCCTCTCTCTCTTTCGCTCTCTCGGGATGTGCCTTTCTATTGGTATCTTCTTTTTAAGGACTTTGCAGTTACATTGGGCCCCTTGGAAAATCCAGGATCAATCTTACCTTTAGGTCACCTGTTTAACAACTATAATTCTATCTTTAAAGTCCCCCTTGTAGCACACTGTAAAACACTGTTTTCATAGGTGTAACTCCTGGGGGAAAATTCCCAGCAAATTTGTGGTAGATGGCTGATCCCAACGTAGTTTCTTATTTTGTCCATTTCCTAGTCGAGGCTGTAGGTGGGCACAGGTCTCTGACTAAAGTTTGGCCTCTCCAATTTAGCACACTGCCCACCACATAGCAGACACCCAAACATTTGTTAAATGACTGACTGAGGCTGGCATGTAGTCTTGCCCTTCTTTCAGGGCTGAAAGTCAGTGATATTGACTTTTAGTTTTTTGTTGTTGGTAGTTTTTTTTTTTCAATTTTGATTTTTCTTTTTCTTTCTTTTTTTTTTTTTGAAACAAGGCCTCACTGTGTGGCCCAGCCTGGTTTGGAACTCAAGTCCACCCTGCCTTAGCGTCCCCAGGGCTGGGATTACAGCTGTGTGCCATACCCTATATGGCTTTCATGTAACCTGAGTTTACTTACTGTGGTGTTTTCTCAGGCCCTGACATGTCACCAGTTGATAGCACAAAATTTCATATTTTTGTGTAGCCTGCTAGTAGATACAGAGACACGCCTGGAATACCGGGTCATAGATTGCCAAGAAACCTAGAAGTTGATGGGTCAGGAAACTCTCTGCTCTACCCAACCCAAAAAAAAAAAAAAAAAACACCAAAAAAACACATGTCCAGTGCTTTCTCAGAACAAGGTTCCTCAGGAACAGTAAAACTAAGCAAGGAAAGGTGGCATTGTTTGGCTCAGCTTTAAAAAAAAATCTAACTTCATTTACACACGCCAGTTGGTCGATGAAAAAGTGAATGAAGAGACATGACTGAATGAGTCACCTGGATTCTGCTAATACTTCATTGTTCTGTATTATATAGATAGTGTGTGCTCTTTGATCTTGAGAATGTGTGAAAAGTGGAACTCAACAAATAACAGATTTGGTATTTGGGTTACAGTGTGGAAAGAAAGTCTCTGGGAACAGATTTATATATTAGTTTTTCGCTTTGCCACCAGATGTCCTCCGAGTAGGAAAATATGATGGTCTGAATGACATTTTGAAGTGTGAATGCCCAGCATTTTTGAATAGACAGTGAGGGGAGAGTGTGAGGGAATGTACATGTGACCGCAGACTTTTGGATGAGACATGTATTTTGAAGTTTGCCTTACAGGTGTAGCTTTCAGAAGCAATATTTATTTAACACTCAAATGTTCGTTTCTTGTACTCAGCAAACATTTACTTAACATAGTTCCTTTTCA
This sequence comes from Ondatra zibethicus, assembly GCA_004026605.1. Lineage (NCBI taxonomy): Eukaryota > Metazoa > Chordata > Mammalia > Rodentia > Cricetidae > Ondatra > Ondatra zibethicus. The sequence goes on along the minus strand of PVIU01002757.1, from coordinate 113,029 downwards.
CTCAGTTCCAAGCTGGTATTTTTAAAATGTGAGTGAGTTTATTGTATTTTGGAATTAATGTTAAACCCCTCCAACCTTGTGCTAATTATAATGATGGAAGTTTAGTACTTAGAGTGGAGCATCCCAGCGACTTGAGGAGGGCAGAGTGCAGGCTTTTAAACACCACAGCCACATATGGGACTTTCATGTTGAGTTCTAAAGACAACAACTCACGGCTTTAGGGAAGGTGATGTAATATAAAATCAAAGTCTATACTTGTGGTGTATTGTTTTTTTGGTTGAGACAGGGTTTCTCTGTGTAGCCCTGGCTATCCTGGGACTTGCCCTGTAGACCAGGCTGGCCTCGAACCATCTGCCTCTGCCTCTCCTGAGTATTGGGATTAAAGGGGTGAGCCCCTACCACCCAGCTACTTGTAGGGTATTGTTAATGAGGTAATCCAAAGGGAAGTACAGAGTATTTAATGTATGAAATCAATAAGCAGTATTGTTTCAAAGGAAGAATATTTGGCATGGTAAATTAATAAGCAGTACCTTTTCAAATCAGAAATTCTTAAGCCGAGTGTGTTGTCAACATACAACTCTCCACAAATCCTAAGGAACAGTTTTGAAAAAAATCTTCATTTTAAAGAATTTTCTGTGAGCCATCCATGTCCCAGCAGGATTCCCACCCTGTCCCTAGTATCACTGAACGTGTGGAACAAATTTGTGCTTTATGGTGAGGCCATCTTCACGAAGTGGGGCAAGGGTGGGACAGACAACCTATTTCCAGAGACTGAGGCCATCTGCATGAAATGTCAGCCAAGCGGCCAGATGTTTGCTATGGGTTGGCGCTCACATCTGGCTTCTTGACGAATTCCTCCTCTTTCCTCCCATATGCTTGAGGGCTGCTCAGAGAGAACTTCGTCAAGCTTGCCTGGGTTTGTAGAGGAAGCGGGCAGTGATATTTTGGTGTCCTGCAGGGGGCGAAGTGACCTCTGCTTTTCTCCAAGTGTTCGCAGGTTCCAGTGAATTCAGAAGCGGGGCCTGCTCAGGTCCCTTCAACTCCATTCTGCTTGCACTTGAATGGCACGTGTGCTTTGTCCAGTCCCCTGATTTAAGACCTCTGGGCCATAGGGAGTCCCGGATGGGATGTGGTCAGGGAAGCAGGGGGTGGGAGGGTCACCAATTAAGGTTCCCTCTGCACCCTGAGTTCCAGTTGACACAGAGAAGCTGTGCTCCCATTTTGCAGTCATTGAAATCTTAGGATAGTATCTCTTCACTCATCACTCTGAACCCAAATGGACCCAAGTGCTTGCCTACCTCTGCACAACGGACATGACATGTAAGGACACATTCTTTGTGACCCTCAGTTGGACATCACTGTCCTTATGACCTCCCACGCCACACCTTTTTTTCAGGCTTCCTCAGATTCACATACTCACCACCTGAAGGCACCCCCATGACACCCCTTATTTTAGCACTATTCTATGAGAACAGAGTAGGGGTGTGGAGCCCATGACAGGCCTGAATTAGGGATGCTGTTGAGGAGTGTGGTTGATTACTGTTATTTTAGACTCACACTATGTGGGTCCCTTAAAAGGGTGGTCAGTAGTCTACCCCCACGTATGTGTTCTATGCTAGGCTTATCTTCATAGAGCCATGCATAAAACACAACCCCACTTCTGTGTTTTAACTGGCACGGAGTGCCCTCAAGTTTTATTTGTTCATTTTTCTCTATTTTCACAGATCTCAGTGCTGTCTTTCTGTTCTTATTACCTGAGCTTCTTTTAATTGCACATATGCCTTGCCAGACCTCTTACAAAGGCCCTCAGCTGGAATCCTTCGAGTACTGGCTGGACTTCGGGTCTTCTGAGTGGAGCTCCTGGTCTCCTGGGCAACACCGCCGTAATTTTATACTTGTATGATGTCCTAGATAAAAGAAATGGTGCAGGATTTTAATTTCTCAGGGTCCTGGCATCCTAAACAAAGTATTGACGATCTCCAATGTTTTAGACCATGTAAAGTAAAACTAAAAGTCGGTGAGGTTTCCTAAGTCTTACATTCTCCCCAGGTGAAAGAATCTAATGTATAAGTGGATTTGATTATAACATCCACAGATGAGCGGGCATTTGAGTAGTGTAGAAGGAAATGAATTTTCGTCTCTATTGGTAGAAGGTGGTATTGGAAGTGGTCCCAATTTGTTCAAGGATGGAAGCAACCTGGTCTCGGGGCCCTGTTTATTATCCTGGCCATTTTCTATACTTTCCAGGCCTCTGCTCTCATTGAGACTATCTTTACCACCCTCTTTACGTTTTACCCGGCACTGTGTAACTTACATTTTATCTCAGTACATTAAAATGTAATGCTGACCGACAAGCTGCATTGAGAGACTAGCAAGGACATAGGGAAGGCTTTCTTAGTAACACTAGCAGATTGGGGCCTATTTCATTTCGGTTTTGGTTTAAGAAGCCAAACGGAGTCCAAATGAAGAGATACGTTGAAATATCTGATTGGAAACCTTCAGGACGCTAATCTGGTTTGTCCTCAGCCCTCTCCACAGCGAGAGTGTGAGCAGCTTCCTCGCAGGGTGTGTCTTAACTTACAGCAGCTGCCTTTGAGAGCCACGTGTCCGCTAAACGCCTACATTCCATCAATAAGAGAAACCAAGGAGGGAAGGAGAAAACTTACATTATTTTCTCCTTCAGTAACTGCATGGATTAAATAACTGTGTTTACTTACATTTAACACAACTTGACCTTTAACGAGGTAGTAGCAGAGAAAGGTTTAGATCGGGGTCGTGATCAGATCTTTCTTCCTAGCAATGACCTCTTTACCTTTCTTACCCGCCCAAGCAACTCCTGGTGCCTCCAAGAATTCTCGGTGCTAGAAACCTACGCGCAGCGGAGGCGAGGCCTCGAGAGAAGGGAGGGTGAAAGAAGGGGGTGGGGCTATGTAAATGTACGCAAGAATAGTCTCTCCATTGGATAGTAGCCTGTCCGTTACCGAGAAGGGCGGGGCGTTCCTGGGCTTGAGTGCGGTACCTGAGCGAGACGCGCAGCAGAAAGCCCACGTTGGCGGCTGCCTGGAGCGCAGCGCTTAGAGGCGGGAGACTGCGAATTCCCCAGCCGACGCCACAGCCTCTGGTCCGCGCCCGGGTCCTCTTCTCTCCCATCGCCTCCGGGAGTGAGTTCCTCCGGGTATCCGAGAGATCGTGGAGAGGAAAGCGAAATCCTGGCCGCCTCCACTTGGGGAGGCGTGTGGAGATTCCGAGGGGGAGCGACGGTGCCCGAGGGCGGAGGGGCGTTGAGTTTCGGGCCAGAGGGAAGTTAAAGCTGCACGGAGAAGACTGGCTTTTCAAGACGCTGGGTCGCCACAGCCGGGGACCTGCGGCGGGGTAAATTTCACGATCGTCCTACAAGCCAGGAGGGACGTGCGCAGGGATGGTGCCCGGCATCGCCCCCAGCTCCTGAGCTGTTGCCTCCGGTCCCCCTCGGCCAGCCTCCTGCAAGGGCACAGGGCAGCGCACGTGTGCGGACTGCGAGTGACCGTGCCGTGACCCGTCCAGGGGTGCCGGCTGGAGCGCAGTCCTGCCCAGGACACACCTGGCTCAACCCGTGCGCCTCCAGAGACCCGTGGGAGGGTGGAGATCCTGGCCATCGCTCCTTCGTCTCTCCTCCGCCTGGGCTTCTGGGGGCGCCGCGGATGACCATGAGAGATAAAGACTGAGTGCCAGGAACGGGAAGAGAGCCTGCCGAGAGGTGGCGGGGGCTGCCCACGCCAAGGGCCACAGCCGCCGCGCTCCGGCCTCGCTCCGCCGCTCGACGCCTCGAGTGGCTTGCCCGGGCAGCCGGGCCGGGCGGCGATGCCCGGGCTGGGGCGAAGGGCGCAGTGGCTGTGCTGGTGGTGGGGGCTGCTGTGCAGCTGTGGACCCCCGCCACTGCGGCAACCTCTGCCGGTAGCCGCGGCCGCCGCCGGGGGGCAGCTGCTGGGAGCCGGCGGGAGCCCGGTGCATGCAGAGCAGCCGCCGCCGCAATCCTCTTCTTCGGGCTTTCTCTATCGGCGGCTCAAGACCCACGAGAAGCGGGAGATGCAAAAGGAGATCTTGTCGGTGTTGGGGCTCCCGCACAGGCCGCGCCCCCTGCACGGCCTCCAGCAGCCTCAGTCCGCGGTGTTCCCGCAGCAGCAGCAACCGGTCCGCGAGGAGCCCCCTCCAGGGCGGCTGAAGTCCGCTCCGCTCTTCATGCTGGATCTCTACAACGCCCTGTCCGCCGATGACGAAGAGGATGGGGTGTCGGAGGGAGACAGGCAGGAACCTGGGCCCCACGGAGGGGCCAGTTCGTTCCAGCGCAGACAGCCGTCCCCCAGCGCTGCACACTCCCTGAACCGCAAGAGCCTCTTGGGACCGGGGCCCGGCGGCGGTGCGTCCCCACTGACTAGCGCGCAGGACAGCGCTTTTCTCAACGACGCGGACATGGTCATGAGCTTTGTGAACCTGGGTAAGGATTTGGGGTAGTGTCACGCCGTGAGCAGATCCCTCCTTTCCTGTCTCCCGGGGTCAAGTGGTGGGAAGCGGTGGAGGAGTGCGCGCGGCTGGGATGCGGGACAGCTGGCGCTCCTGCCACCTGCGCAGCGGAGGGAAGGAGAGCGCTCCGCTGCAGCTGGAGGGCTTGGGGCGTCCCGCGGTGCCGGCGGAGGGTGTCTTCTTGGGGGAGCTCGGGACACTTTCTCTGTATTCTTACTCTTACCAAGCTCGGGCCACTTCTACTCAGTTCTAGCCCGAGTGTGGCCATCGTTAATAAGATAAGGCTCTCTGCTTTCTTGCCGTCCCCCCCCCCCCGAACTGTCCTTCTCTGTCCCCTAGACACTTGGGGTGCCAGTTTACCCACTTTGACTATCCGACAGCGGTTGAGAACTTTGAGAACCTGATGCAAGTGCTTAATGAGAAACTCACAGGTGTTGATGAAGGAAGACTTTGGTGGCTGAGGAAGGTCCCACAAGACCGTGGAAGGTGTCCCAATCCCAGCCAGGCGGGGCTTGCGTCAGTGTGGGGCGAGATTCCAGCTCAACTCGGGTAATCCACCCAGTGCCTGGGCTCTCATGCCCTTGGCCATTGTCCCAAAAGGCTGACCCTTTCATCAGTGCTGCCCAAGCTGCTGGGGTGCAGGGTAGGGGCCAGGGTTGGCCGCTGAGCTCTACCGAACTCCGTTGCCAGGCAACAGAATGGAAAGTCGAGGGCGGCTAAATTGGGCTCTGCCACAAATGTTCTGAGGCAAACTCGGACAGAGTCATGCCCCCCCCGAAGTTTTTTTCTCATCTGTAAACATAAAAGGGGGGTAAGGAAGACTGCCGAGTCAGTGCTTCCGAGTCTCGCTAGACTTTTTTTTTTTCTTTCATAAACTTAGTATAAACCAGGAATGTAGGAGGCATGTCCCCAAGTGGGTAGACTTGGGGAAGTAGACCCTCCCAGACTGGGTACAGCCGTTCTTGGGTCTCTGTGGGCTTTCAGTACCCGGGGAGACCCAGGCCTGCACCCAGGCCCCAGCATGGGTTAGCATATGCTTGCTAAAAGGATTACAAGGACTGTGGGAGACATCCATTGTTTTCAAGGCAGTAGTTACAGGGATGGCCCAGGGTTAAGTATCTGATTGAGTTCTTTACAAGTGTTCTTAGGATTCTTAGTTATGCCTAGGTGGAGCCGGTGTGTAGAAGAAGAACGAACCAAGAGTAGCGACCAAGTGGAGCAGGAAGTCTGGAGGCAGAACTACCAGCATCCAAGTACTGCTGAAACCCTTCTTGGGGGGTTCATGGAACAATCTCACAGGGAGTGGAGGCTCAGGGCTGCCGGGGGGATCTGGCTGGAGAGTAATTCTCACAGTATTGAATCATTCAAGGTTGAGCCACCACAAGAAAGCATTCTAAGGAAACCGTCTCTTATGCCAGTCAATACAAGTTGATGATGGTGGGGTGGCCAGGGTTGCAGAGAACCAGTGTTGTTCTTATTCTAATGGATCTGGTTCCTTGATTTCATAATTTCCACTCCTGTTTTCTCCTTCAGCACCTCCTTCCTCTAAGTTTCCCAACTGCTTTAGACATGTTTTATGGCTACTTGGGGGAATCCTAAAGTCAAGTGAAGGAAAGCTGGTACTGTGGACTCCCCTCAGAGCATCTTATCGCAGTTCTGTGGAAGCAGGAGGTTTGTACCATAGGCCTTAGCCTTTGAGTCACTTTGGGCCTATAATGTACTGGGTGCTGGAGCTGGTCCTACCCAGACCTAGAGATTGGCAGAATCTTGTGGGCGAGCTAAGGCATCTTTTATCTTTTAAAAAGTTTCTTAGACATTTTTTAAGTGGGTTACCAGATGTCTGAAGGAAATCTGGTAGATTTGTCTGGAAGAGATAAGAAGCAAGGCTTCTGAATGCCGTGGCACATGAGAGAAACCTGGGGGCCTTAAGAGTGCCAGGTGGCACTGCCTTTCAGTTCAGTCAGCATGTGGAGGGTCGGGCATTCAGAAACTATTTTTTTAAGTGCTGCTCCAATGATTCAGGGGTTCAGAAACCTTTGTTTTTCATGGGGTTCAGCAACCATTATTTTTGGTGGTAATGGAAATGTCAAGATTTGGTTTGACACAGATTTGTTTAGTATCTCTCTCTCTTTCTCTCTCTCTCTCTCTCTCTCTCTGTGTGTGTGTGTGTGTGTGTGTGTGTGTGGTGACTTCCAAATTCCCCTCTTTCCTTGCTTTTCTGACCTTTTGTGGTCTAAATTGCACACAGCTTCTGAGTCACACTGTTTGAAGGTGGTTGGCAACTCATTTTGTTATGGCTATATAGTTTAGCATTATATCTCCCTTGGTATGTTTTTAACTCTTTCTCCTTCCCTCCCTCTGTCATTCCTCCCTCTCCTTTTCCTTTCCTTTCCCTTTGAAGAAGGGCCCTATTCTTCCTTATTAAGAGCCTGTGCTGTGTAGCCCAAGCTGGATTAGAGCTGGAAATGCTCCTGCCTAAACCTCTATAGTATCGGAATTACTGGCCCGTGGATCACGTGACTTTATTTGTCATGAGTGATTTTTAAAGACTGAAAGCTCCAAGGGAGCACACCAGTGGGACAAGTGAATTCCTGGATAGACTGACACAGAACTGAAAGATACTATTTTTTGTCCAAGCCCCTTATATCCCATCATGGGGCTCTCTACAGTTACCCTTACTGTGGATCCAGTTCCAGACTCTACCCGGTGTGTGGGGGGTTGGGGGAGTTCAAGCAGCACGCATTGTCACCTGCCAGTAAAAACAGTTGTGTTCATCCTAATCCATGTAGCAGTGGGAAAGACAGATTTCACCAGAGGCCAGATTGTGATAACATCTGATGACCATGGCTGTGAACTTAAGAAGGGGCGTTTATCTTGAAGAAAAGGCTTCTGAAGCTGAGCAAAGTGGATTCTCTAAGGATGTTAGAATTCTGCAGTTGGTGTCAGTGTCTTGTTGGATGACGTAATCTGTGACTCATCTATTAAAGAACCTACAGAAAGACCCATCTTACATCACTGTGTTTGTGCTATATCCACTGGGCTGAGAAGGTTATTCGTTAAAAGCATAAGGGAAAGTTACCCATCTCTGTAAGCATGCCTCTTTCCTGGGACTAGAGGAATAATTTGCTCATGAAGTACATTTGAACCACCCTAGCTTTGTCAGCCAGCCCGACATCAGGAAGTATGAATCAACAGGATGAATCTCTCAGAGTCTGAGTGCTGGTGATTCGACCAGTTCATTGTTATGTTAACTGTTCAGAATCCCATCTTGGGAACAGGCTCAGATGCGAAGGGCTGTCTGCTGTGGATGCAGTGTGTCAGCTGAGTGCCTGGGTGAGCTTGTGGATTTACAGCAAATTCGGGCCACAGATGTCGTTTGCTATTTGTTTTCTACCGCTTAAAATGTCTTGGCAGTCTGCTAAGCAAGCCTGCCAATTTGGTGACCTTGGAGAGATATCCTGAAATATCCTTTAGGTCTTAGGTTAAAATTCCCCCTTCCTACAAACACCTTCTTACTATACACTCTACCCTTTCCTTTATCATCACAGCACCCTGGTCCTTTCCTTCCTCCTGCTGAGCACATGGAATTTCTCTCTCTGCTTTTAAAATTGCTTACTCATTGTATATGGACGCTTTAGGATATCAGCCTTTAGAAACTGACATCACATGGATCCAGCAGGGAAGTCTAACCCCATGATGAGCACACAGGCAGTGCTTCAAAAAGATTGAATTAAGGAAAATATACACAGTATTCTATGTTTTAAATTCCCACTGATCTGCAAGCCCTGATTCTTTAGGAAAGATATTCTTTATCTGTGTTTGTTTGTTGTTTTCCGAGACAGGGTTTTGCTGTGCGGCCCTGGCTCTCCTGGAACTCACTCTGTAGACCGGCTGGCCTCGAAGTCACAAGAGATCTTCCTGACTCTGCCTTCTGAGTGCTGGGATTAAGGGCGTGTATACTACCACTTCCCGGGTTGATTTGTGCTTAGTAAAATGCTTGGAGATATTTAGGACATTCGTTGAAGCATTTTATAAATGATAAATGCTTTATTAATAGGCCTTTCAAAAGCAGCTGTCCACATGTGTGAGAATAGAACTGATGCCTTGTTAAACACCTGTGCTTCAGGCTTATCTTGAATTAATAAGGTGTTGACCTCCAGATGCTGGGATCAAATGAAATAAAAGGCTCACATCTTGCTCAGAAAGGGGAATCAGCTAGTGTTAGTACAAGAAACAAGAAACTTATTGTACTGAAAATACTGGCAATCTTCTCAAGAGAATTACTCTTGGGAAACATAAATTAGAAGAAAAATGGAATACTCCCTACTTGTATTTGTAACCAGAGACACTCTACTATCTTTCTCACATAAACAGGATCGGCACTGCAGTTTTTCATCTGGGTTGCCTACACTTAGAAAGATTTTTCTTCTTCTTCTTCTTATTTTATTTTATTTTATTATTTTTTTGGCCTGTAAGCTATCCTCAGGAGAAGTAGCTGGGAGAGTGTGAAAGAGTGTGGTCCAGGGAAATAGTAAATAGAGTTTTAAATGTGAAATTCGGTGGCATTTCAGCAAAGAAGCTGGACACAGTGTTCTTCGGCTGAGATCAAAGGGCAAGCAGATACCATTGTGTAGCCCTCAGATGGCGCTTCCTCTGGTTGTCCTTCTAAGAATGGGTATAAATCCTTTTTCAAATGTGCTGAATCATGCTTAGTTCCTTTGCTTGAGAACCTGCCGCTGATGAGCTGGGAGAAGGCTTTCCCTGGCTCTGGGAATCTTTGCTTTAAGTGGAGGGGGAAAAAAGGCGACGTTCAGCATTTTCTTCACAAATCATGGTTGCATCTGGGTGTCTTCAGAAGCCAGCTGCTGTATATGCTGGATTTCATTTTCCAGGGCTGGGAATCGAATCCAAGGCCCAACACATGCTAAGACCACCCTCTTCCACTGAACTACGCCCAGCCTCAAAGCAGTATGTTGCATGGACATGGCTGGAGGCCGTGAAGACTTGCCATTGAGGATAGTGGACCAGGCTCTAAGGACACTTGTCTCACTCTGGGCTTACTGGAGAAGCCGAGTTAGGGAAGGATAGAGGGCGAGTCACCTTTCTGCTAGCTTTGTCACAAATCAGCCGCCTGCTCTGCTTCCCATTCCCATCGGAAGTGGCACTGTTCTAGGGAGTGCGGACTTTATAACTTGATATAGCGTTATTGTGGTTTTGTTTTTGAATGTCCATTTTGAGCTGCTTTTCCCTGCTTTCTCTCTTTCTGGGTTTCATTCCTTTCACCGTTGCTGGCTCCAGCAATGGAAAGAAAGTAGGCAATATTTTAATGAGGTAATTTTGTTTCTGATTAGAAGCTGTCATGAATAGCTCGTTTAAAGCAGTGGAAATCAATGCAGGAGTAAGATACTAGTAGTCAGTTTACAAGGGCCCACGCATGTAAACAGCTGTTACACATTAACTGTCCCACCCTCCAGAGGCTGCGCTACAGCCCAACCACGCGCTGGCAATCCAGCCCAGCGTCCCTGGCCACAGGCTGTCGCCCAGGAGCTGACAAGGAGAGTGGCTGGGGCTGGTGTCTTTCTTTTGTGTCACTTTCAAAGCACCAGTGTGTCCTGTGGACCCTGTTTCTCTCTTACGGCTGAGACAGCTGAGGGAATCTCACTCAGAGGCTTTCTGTTTCTGAAAGCCTCTGCCTCTGGCCCACACTCTTCTGTAGTCCAGCTCTTGTCCACGTGAAATCCGAGCGCCAGAAAACAAATGCAATCTCCCCTGCAGTGTGAGAAAAGAGTGACAGTGGTGTTGAGGAGGAGGAAAACTACCACGTTAGTGAGATTTAGTTACTAAGTAACCAGTGCCGGCAGACTCGCAAGTGTCTGAGTGGGTCAGAAATTCTACCTGCCTGTCTTTTATTTTACTAACATGAGAAATTAACAATGGGTTGTGGGTTGTTTATTTATTTATTGCCATTTGTTTGAGAAAAGGTCTCACTGCACAGCCCATTCGGGTCTCAAACTCGCAATCCTCCTGCCTCTGCTTCCTGATTGTTGGGATAACAAGCATTTGCCACTACACCTATACAATAATGCATAACTGATCACTTTTTAAATTAGTTACAAGTGTTCTAAAGATGTTCTCTATCGTCTTTTTAAAAATATATATCCGTAGTCTTCTAGCACCTGTGAATAAAGTTAGATCTGTAATATGGCTTAGAAAAACATTCACAATGTGGTTTTTCTGAGGAAGCATGCCTTGTGGCAGATGACTGGTTCTAGGTTTTTTGATGCACCTAGTTTGGGATTATTGGTAAATTACTGACTGAGCTTGTACTGTTCTCGCACGCCCCTGGCCTCCGGTGTCGGTACTTACATTTGTTAGATTCACTCAGCACCGATTTCCTCTGCTTTGTTGCTAGATTGTCAGTGTTAAGAGGAATCCCTACAGAAGCCATTCTTAGTGATCGGAGCAGTAGGGCTGTGGGGCACATGGCTTAAATGATGGAGACACCGCACGGGCAATCCTGAAGCACTCTTCCAGCTAAGAGGTGAGGGAGGCACACAGCTTCTGGATTTTTTCTGGACTCTTCCATGGCCAGTAACATTTTCTCCTAGGTCTCTGCGTTTTGAAAAGAAAATACTAAGCATGTCTATAAATATGGCTTGTTTGGTATGCTGCAGGACTGCTGGCCCCACATAGAATTGTTTTCTTCCAGAAACTGAGTTGAAAACCATGCTGTCTTGGCTGCATTGTTCCGTTGATAGGAGAGCCCTCTTCCTGCCCTTCCCAGTTCCATTATTCCCTGACCAGGCCCAGAATGGAGATGGTATCTAAATTACATCAGGTAATTCCTTGATGGCTCCCTACAGTCTTATTATGTCAAACACAATCCCAGATGACTGGGCTGAAGAATCTCCTCCAAACATTTTTGCAGAGAGAGCAGTTGTTGGTTCTGAGAGGGAGCGCCTTCCTGGCTTTCAAGTTCATGGGCATACACCCATGATGACCAGTCCTGCTAGATAGCTTGGGACTGCCCTAGACCTGAACTGTCTGTGCTCCCCAGTGCCGACTTGATGTTCAGATTGTTTTCTCATCACTGGGAGTGCTGTCTGGGCGGGAGAGCATGGATTCAGAGCAGGCAGGGACAGCATCCCTTGAGGATCCACTCCGAGTTGACCTTTGCTCTCTGCCAGGGTCCTGATTATCTCTCTCTCACCACTTACCCTTTCGCCCTGTCCAGAATGCAACTTCCAGCCTGAAACATCTGCGCTTGTTGATTGTTGTTCCTGTGTTTACAGTCTTGTTGGTTTCCTGTTCGTGAACATGGGCTGGGAAAAATATTCTGACTTGTGTCTTGGAAGAGGAGGAGCTTAGCTGTATCATTGGTGCAAACTGTCTGTGTGGATGTGGCCAGGGGATATTTTTACAAACTGGCGTTGCTTACTTTCCAAGACCAGTTATTTTCCCTCCCTTTAAAAAAAAAAAAAAAGTCTGAATTGCATTTAAATTGCCCAAAGGCTGACTCTTTCAATTGCAAAATGACAAGTTTTTACTTGGCTTAATTTTTCTTCCAGATTTCATTTGTGCTTTCTGGTGTCAGTATATGCTAACAACAGAGGTGGCATGCTAAAAAGAAGTAATAAATGTATATATGTTTTTTTTTTTTTTTTTAGAGAAGTTTTGGTTTCACAACAAAACTGAGCAGAAAGTTCCAGAAATCTCCTATGTAGACCCGGCCCTCCTCCCCACATGCAGAAATCTCATGGGCATCCCTCATCAGGAATGGTCCATTTGTTATTGTGGAGGACACACCATTGTTAGCCAGCCCCCTCATCTGGGTTCACTCCTCTGGTGTACATTCTGTGAATTTGGGCAAATATATAATGTGTATCCACCATCCTAAACAGCTCATTGCCCCGTGTGGGAAACTGTCCATATGTTTCATGGGCAAGAATATGCCATAGATATATACAAATTCAAAATATGCAGAGTTTGGAGGAAGAATAATAAAATAACTTCGCTGGCTGCTACTCTGTCCACAGTAACACCCTGGCGTTGTATAAAAACTTTTGATTGTGTATGACAACATGGGTCTTCAGTGTTTTTGCGTGTTGACAACGAATCTATCAGAAATCTTTCTTTCCATTTTTAAAGTCTATGAGCTATTTTTCCCCCCGTCTGCATACTTTCATGGAGGTGTCTGTCACCATAGTACCTAGACAATCCCTCAGGCAGAGAGAGACACGAGTGATTAAATTGCTCCCTGGTTTGTGCTCTGTTTGATCCGTGCTCGGCAGGATTGTAAAGAGTCCTGAAGAATGAACAAGAATTATTGGAATTTTATGCTTGTAAATTATTAAAATTGGGGGTGGTTAGGGGAGGAGGCAAATACTTTTTCCTTTCTTTATGAAAATTTGTATTAAAATAGTGTGAATTTGGAATTGAGAAAATTCTCTCTTACCTACCCCCCTCCAAAAATCTTTCTGGACCTAGAGACAAGATCCCAGCCTATCTTTGGAGAAACTACTTAGACTGTACTAAATCTAGACTAATTGAGACTCCGTAACCCAAAAGGTCTTTGTAAATAATAATATAGAGTAGGCTGTTTTGCCTTTGTTTTCTATTAAGGGCTCTACAGATTATTGGTAGATAAGTGTGAAAATGTGATAACATGAACAAGGACCACGGGCACTAAAGTAGTATTTAGCTCACAATAGTTTGTCTGAGATGTGTCAAGACTTTGAGTATTCTTTTATGAATATTTTATCAGAGGCGTGGGTATTTTCTCGCTGAATTATGGCCAAGTTCCCACCCCTTATTTCCCATTTACTTCCCACCTCCACAGAAGGACCTTCCACAGTAGGGAAGAGCTTGGGGCCACGGCTGTGTAGTTAGGGTCAGGAAATTCACTTGTGTGCTTCCCTAGCATGCTATTTAGGGTATGTTCTGGCTGAGAGGATAGATATTCCGTTGAACAAAAAGAGAAATGATGCTGAAGGACCAAGCTGAAGATTGTGTGTGTGTTGGGGGGGGGATTGTGAGAAGGTGGTGGGTACCTCCAGCTGGGGAAAACAACAGCAACCCAACAAGAAACCACCGTTTCTTCCAGAGGGCCATGGAATAGGCCCTTCTGTTTTTATGCAGTTTGCGTTGACAGGAACCTCTGACACCAGTCTTATGGACTCTTCCTCTTATACGCTTGGCCCCTTCGTTACATTATCTGCTTAAAGAAAGTTATTTGATCCTATTGTTACACAGACTCATGTGCCATTAGAATAAATGTGGTGACATGGTGGGAGGGATGTAGGTGATAATCTAGTGGATTTTAGTTTTTTCTCTTTTTTTTTGCCTCTCCCTTTTTAAGTTTTATTTATTTATTATTTATCGAGACAATGTTTTATGTAGCCTAGGCTGGCTTGAACTTGCTTTGTAACTGAGGATGACCTTGAGCTCTCAACCCTCCTGCGGCCTCCAGAGTCCTGGCATTACATGTGCGTCCCACCATCCCCAACTCTCCCTCTTTTTCTTCCCAATTAATAGCTCTAGCAACTTCATTGCATTTATTCTCTCTGTCTAATGTGTGCTCTTTCCCCAGAGTTTTGATGCATTTGCCATTGACCCAGCAGGGCAGATAATACACTCTTCCAGAGAGCTTTGCAAGTCATTGCTGACTGTATGGTTAAGTATTCGGTTTCTTGATGGTGCCAAAGTACTTAAAGCCTTTCCTTACAGATTAGAAGACTCCTTGATTAAGACCCGGAGGCTTAAATCTAGACTCCAGTCTTTATAGTGTCCTTTTTTTCTATCTCATTCAAGCCACTTAACCAAATGTTTAGGGTTCTTTCCTTGCCTATAAATTTTCAATACTGGACTAGATCAGCTTTTTCCAAACCGTATTTCATGGGCTACTCCTTTTCCAAAATGTTCTGTGAAAGAAAGATTGTGGAAGTTCAGTGCCATTCTGCGACCTGTCAGGCTTCTGAGCTTTCTTGCTCCTTGTGCCACCATCTCTTTTTGTTACATCCCCCTTCATGGAAACAGTTGCTTCCTTACGTTGGTCCCAGTGCCTGTCAGTTTCCATTGTTGTAACAAAATACCTCAAATGAATAAGTTAACAGAGGTGTGTGTGTATGTGTTGTGTTTTCAGAGGTCTTTCTCTATGGTGATTTGAAAGTTGTTTGGGGGCCTGTGTCCAGGAAGACCATCATACCAAGGAGCATATGGTTGAACAAAGCCACTTAGCTTCTGGTGGCAAGGAAGGGGAAGAGGGGTAGTGTGGAGGCTGAGTGAGTGAATGAGTCCAGGATTCAGTTAGACTCTGTACAGGTATACCCTCACACCTCCTTCCTCCACTTAGCCTTCATCCTTTACAGTTCCTACCACCTCCCAACAATCCATTCAATTGCGAACCTTTTGCTTGATTGATCCTCTGGGTTAGAGCCATCCCTTAAATCCCATTGCTGAATGCTGTAGTACCAACGACTACTTCTCAACACAGCCTTTGAAAGACAGTCCAGATTCCAACTCTTAACAACCTTGTATTTGTCAGTTTTGTTACTATAACAGATGCCTGAGACAATCAGCTGACAAAGAGAACAGGTGTATCACCATTCTCGAAGTTCAGATTTGTGGTCAGCTGTCTCCCTTGCCTGTGGGCCTGGGGTGAGGAAGCGTACCCCGAGAGAAGCGTGTGGAAGAGGAAGACTGTCCACCTCTTTGCCAGGACACAAACGAGAGGATGAGGAAGGTCCATCCTGCTAGTTCCTCTAATGGTCTCCCATCGACCTGAAGCCTTCCCTCCAGGCTATGCCTTGTAAAGGTTGTACCATCTTCCAACAGCTCCAAGCTGAGGACTATACCTCTAAAACATGGGCCATTGGGAACATTTTAGTTCCAAGCTGTTACATACCTTAATGGCTCTTCTTAAAAAGAAAACTCTCTCTCTCTCTCTCTCTCTCTCTCTCTCTCTCTCTCTCTCTCTCTCTCTCTGTGATGCATGATTATATGTATGTAGTGTATGTGTTCATGTATATGAGTGTGGGCCATGGCACATCATAGAGGTCAGAGGATAATCTCAGGTCTCTTGTTCAGGCTATGCTAGATGGCTAAATGGGTTCTATTTTTACTAAAATGTAAGAGCCCCATTTTATAGAGGGCTCTATTTTTACCCCCATCTCACCATGGGATTGATGGAATTACAGACATGTGCTATCATATCTGGCTTAGATGGTGTCTGGGGATTCGAACTCGGGTCCTTGTGCTTGCCCAGCAAGCCTTTCCTCTGAACCATCTCCTTAGCTCCCCCATGACTCTTAATGTCTGGAATACAGTTCACAAAATCCTAGAGTAGCCTAGAACCCACCTAGCTCTAGGGTTGTTACCTAATATGGCTCCCTGAAATATAATTAACTTTGACATAGAAGGTATCAGTGAAATCTTCACCACAGTCATAAAGACTGTTTTATTTTGACCTACTACAAATAATTTTTCACCAAAGGGCACATAATGACCAATCCTAACACACAGGAAGCAACACTCAGAACTCTATCCTTCATCCATACCATTTCACTGGCTTTTATCTAGAGGATGTTAGCTTTTCACGTGCATGGAATGCATTGAAGATATTTGTGAATGGTTTTCTTGGATCAGAGAACCATGGGATCGGGTGTGTATGGGGCTCTGGGTCTGCGGGGCATCAAGTTGGCTCTTTGCAAGTATGGTTGGCCTTCATCTGGTATTTCACTTTTTCTATTTATGTTTGAAAATAATGATAAAAGTAGGTACATTTCTTTTTAAAATTTGAGAGCAGACATCTGGGGTACTTTGGGGTTGTTAGTGACCCCGTCAGCGTCTTGTTTCTAAAGAGTCGAGTTTAAAAGATTGGATCCTGCTGGAAAACAGCACAAAGATGCTTCTATGGGTTTCTGTTTTAAATTCGGGCAATTTAGAGAGGGCTTAAGTCCAAAAACTTTAAGAAAGCAGTCTCCAATCAACTCTCAACTTTCTCCCCACGCTCCCCCTTCTCCAAGGATTCTGGGAGCACAAGTAGATACTATTTGTGTGTGTGTGTGTGTGTGTGTGTGTGTGTGTGTGTGTGTGAAAGAGAGAGAGAGAGAGAATATAAATATTGTATTTTATTATGATCTGCTTTATGGAATAGCTGATACTACTTGTTATCCTATTATCTCAGAAGGGCAGAAACTTCAACTTGATTAGCTGTGCATATGCACAGAGTAAGGCAAGAATTTGGAAAACTTGGGAGAAAATGATATTTTAGGCCATGCTAACCAGAGTGTCTAAACAGCATTCAGTCCTATAGTCGATAGTGTGTGTGTGTGTGTGTGTGTGGTGTGTTAGGTGTGAAAGTATGCTGCGGAGACCGGAAGTTCATGCTCTGTTTTCTCTATTGTTCTCCATCATAGTTGTTTTTTAAAGGTCAATTTATTTTATTTCATTTAAATTTTGAGGTGCCAAGAACCACACCCAAGACCCAGCACATGTCAGTCAAGGACTTTACCACCAAGTTGCACCCTCAATTATAAAAGGCCTGTATTTACAGAGAACACACAGAAAGCTATGGCCATATGAACTGTTAGAAAATCAGCCAAAACCAATAAAAGGTTATAATCTAGAAAATGTGTCATTTGTTAAATAATTTATTAAAAATAGTATTGAATTAGTTAGCAGTAATAACCTGCTAAGCCTCCTCAGCAAAGTCTACGGCTATAGTTACACTGCCTAACACAGGAGAATCTGACAGTTTGTTCTTTGGAGGTAGACTTTCTCTGGTCCTTCCTCAGATCATGGCAAATTCAATGGAAAGCCCAGTCCTGGGGTTCTTAGACATTCAAATCCAAAACCTCACAGGAGTGCAAAGGTTAAGTATTTCTGGAATTAAATTAATTTATGGACATTAGACATAGTGAAGTTTTTTTTTTAATGGTTGTGGGATAGCCTCAACTTTGTTTACTAAGGGTCTTTTTCACTGAGTCTGGAGTGTGCTGTTTCAGTTAGCCTGGTGGTCAG
Organism: Ondatra zibethicus; assembly: GCA_004026605.1. Classification (NCBI taxonomy): domain Eukaryota; kingdom Metazoa; phylum Chordata; class Mammalia; order Rodentia; family Cricetidae; genus Ondatra; species Ondatra zibethicus. The sequence continues at coordinate 95,509 of PVIU01002757.1, read as the reverse complement.
TGAGCTCTGGAGATCCACTTGTCTCTTCTCCACACTCCTAGGGCTGCACTTGAAAAGGACACTTGGTGTTCATGTGGATGCTGGAGATCTGAACTCAGGCCCTCATGTTTGGCTAGCAATCGCTTTGCCTACCGAGGCATCTCTGCAGCCCCATGGTTTTTTGGGGGGCGGGCAGGGCAGAGTCTTGCTCTGTAGTTGTCTGTGCTGGTCTTGGTCTCATGATCCTTCTGCCTTAGCCTTCCCCAGTGTTGGGATTTCAGGTGTGTACCACCATGGCTGGTTCATGTATTGGTTTTGGAAATTATTTGATGTCTTCCACTTGCCTGCCATTCAGGGAGGCTGCATATCCCCTGCATCCTGGTTTCTGTCTTAGTTGATTTGCGAAAATTGCTTTATCAGTGGCAACTAATGGTTTTCCCAAGTCCTCGTCCCCTTCTCCATAAGACCTGATCATGTTGATGCTCCTTTGCTCTGCTGTCTAGCTTGCTATGTTTTTGGACATTTCGGAAACATAACAGGTTCCAAAGATTGATACATGGCAGGAGAACCACACACTGGGCCCACGGAAGAAAGGGAGGTTACATAGCTGGGTGCAGGAATGAAGGGAAGTGGCCCCTGGGTCCTTTGGTAGCTGGAATTCTTGGGTGACGCACTGTGGAGACCGTGGCAGTCAGTGTGTTGTGACATTAGCTGCAGAGAGGTCTCCCTCCTTTGCCTTGGCATGCAGATAGGCATACACTGAAAACATCCCTTACCCTCCTCCTTCACTGACCCATCTCTTCTCGGAGTGACCTAAGCCGCTTCTGTGTTGGAATCAAATAGTTCAGCATTCTCAAACTGCCTTGGTACAAGGATGGCATCATTTCCATTGAACAAATAGTAAGAACTGTGGCCCCGTATATTTGCAAAATTCATGAGAAATGAATTACTAGAAAAGTGACAAAGGAAAGCCAAATGTGCTCAACATTAAGCCTCGGTTCTGAACTATTAGATTCCATTCCTATAAGGTTATTTGTTAGGTTGCCACCGAACTGTCTACATGCTCTCCCTTTCTGCTCAGATCTCATGGCAGGCTGGTAATGGAGACTTAGGAGTCATCACAGATACTGTAACGCGCAGCTTCTTACATCTGCCTGCGACTCGGGAGGGTAGGGAGTGTGCAGTTCTGCATCACAGCAAACTCGTAGCGATGGGAGCCGCGTAAGGGTTGAGAACCACGGTTTGCAGGTTTGAGTTTAATCTGCCTTCGCTTCCACATCCATCCCACTGCCAGACTCACGGTCTCTGGTTCGGAAACTTCCCACTCCCATCTGCTCATTCTCTTTCCGTTGTTTCCCAGGTCCCCCAGATGAAGCCTTTATGATCCTTGGCTTGACTTCTGCCCTGGCCTCCCTGTCGCTAACCCAGCCCTGCGTCCCTGCCAGCCCAGCTTCTCTGTAGCACAGATGTGATCTGTTCCCCCTCCAGCACCTTCATTGGATCCTTATGGTCCACTGGAGGAAGCCAAAACGCTGGCTCCCCCCACCCCATCTGTTTCTCACTGGTCTGTCTTTGTGAACACTCTCCTGTCCCTCACTCTGCTCCATGACACTGCCCATCCACATTGCACAGCTGTCTGCTTTCACACTTCCCATTCTACCTGGTTCTTTAAACCCAGCTCAGATGCCACCTTAGCCGGGAGGCATTTCTGAGGTTTGTGTATCTGTAGGCCAAGATTCTTTGGGAGAACATTTGGGGCCGAAAGAGAGAGGACTATCTTAGTGCAGAGAACCCTGAAAGGCTTTGAAATTCAGATTCCTGTTTGTGGACGTGCTGAGCTGGCAACCCAGAGTTCTTGTCTCTGCCACCCGTCAGTTGTATGAGTCGGTTCAATTCCTTGAAGGCTGACTCCTGTGCTGACAATCCTCTAAGTTTTGTTTGTTCTGTGGTTGCTGGAGATCAATCTCGGGGCCTTGGGCATACCAGGCAACTGCTCTGCTCCTGAGCTAAATCCACAGCCCTTTTCTCTATATTTTCTTCATACTTGGCATGTATGTGGGAAGACGCACACACCTAGTGTGGTGGTAACGAGTGGGTCTCTAAGAATACTGGTGTGTAGCTTATCTGACAATACTGGTGTGTAAGAATACTCGTGTGTAAGAATACTGGTGTGTAGCTTATCTGACAATGCAGTGGCTTATGCTCTTGTCTTTTCTCTCTTCATCATAAAGCCAAACTTTTGAATGGTAAAACCATAAGTTGGGAAGTACCGTGTGTTGAGAGGGGAAGTACTTTGTTAGGTTCTGTACACAGTAATTGCTATAAAAAAGAGAAGTTGCCTCCTTTTTTCAGGGTATATATTCGAGAACTTTCTACATGGTTGAAATAAAAAACGGTCCCCAGGAAGATGAAATAGTGTTTTCCTTCTGATCGATATCATTGAGACTTTTGAGTATTCAGGGGAGTCAGAAGTTGCCACCAAGTCTCAGTTTCAAGGCCCTGCTTGTGCCAGGCAGAAAGCTCACATGCAAACAGGCATGGCTCCTGCAGGTGCTGGTCCAAAATACTTATCTTGTCAGCTTCAGCTGGAGACTTGCTTGGCTTGTGCTGTGAAGGTGTTAGACATTCTGTTTACGTAAGGGTTGAGGGGTGACATAATGTCTATTGAAGCAGAGTCACTTAGCTCCCCACCAGGCAGCAGGGAACATTTAAAAACTGAAAACAGATCAAAGCCTTGAGCAGGGCTGAGATGCCCCCTTACTCGGGGGGAGGGGGAGGGTGGTCTCTTGGTTGGGTGCCTGAAACAGACCTTCATTATTGCCTTGGTGTATGTCCAGACCATTGGTGAAGTGAATCAGGCAGAATTAGAGCCCAGAGAGTCCAATCCAGAGACACTGATTCAGCGCGTGCGAGAATGTCCAAATAGGTCGGAAAAATGGCATGAGAGTAAGCACATGCAAGGTGTGATGTGTCTCTTTTCACAGGCTGCTATAAAGTGTTTAAAATTAAGCCTTTTTCAGGCTTAAATTATCTCTAATGAGATAGGTAGGTCTTGGAAGGGACCCCTTTCCTTTTCCTTCCCATCAGTTAACCTTTTCCTCTGCTAGAGTTGGTGTGATGTAAATGCTTTCGTCTCTAGGACAGGTGTTTGCTGTGAGATGGAGAAAAGGGAGAGGGAGAGAAATGGAGTGGACATAGCAAATCCAGATATGCCTTCCATATTTGATTGGATGGAAATATGAAAATAATTTTAGTCTCATGTTTGTAAGTCCTACCAGGTTTTTGATGTGTTTTGGTGCCAGACATGAAATCCAGGAATTTGTGCAAGCCAAGTATGTGCTCTGCCACTGAGCTATACTCCACGCCTATCTTGGGCATCTCATGCTTTTAGAATGTGTGATACATAGAGGGAAGTTTCTAGATGGTCTGTTTTCCACACACCCTCCCACCCTAAATCAGTAGTTTTGTGTTTTGTTTTTCATTTTAAATTTTTGTCCGCATTTTGAAACAAATGCTGATAGGTGGTGGTGTGTTGTTCACTGTTTTCAAGGTTTATTTGTCTTGGCCTTTGACATATATGTGTCTTCTTTCTCTAACTGGAAGGCTCTTATTAGAACCATTTATCTTGTGTCTGTAGGATGCAATCTAACCATGGCACCCTTCAGTGCTGGAGGATGTGGGGTGGCCCCTTCTAGGACGAAAGGATTGATCATCCCTTTGCCCTTTTAACCCAGGCCTGGAGAATAATCGCAGGATACAGACCACCCAGCAATGAAAGGGGCCCCATAAGGGAGAAACTGGGAGCTAAAATCCTCAATTCTGCATGACCCCTAAACCATCCATACCCAAGACACGTACTCCACCTGCTAATTTAAAACCTTGCTCATCAACAGGTATGCACGTGTCCTCTCCTCTCATCCAGTATTTTACTTTCATGGCACTTCAGGAGTTTTGGATCTGGCTCACAGAAAGTTGAGCTCAGAATTGAAGCTTATCCTGAAGGTGCCACCTAATGCCACCAACCACACAGACTTCCGGGATAGCCCTGTTGACACTACAAAAATAAAGTGTGTCACCCGAACATTTCACGGGGATGAGGAAGTTCTTTCCATGATTTTCTAAGGTCACCTCCAGGACATGCTTTTTCCTACTGGACAGCAAACGTGTTTTACCAAACTCTTTCCTAAGTGCTCTTCATTTACAACTTGGTAATAAATTCCTGGCTTCCTTCATATTGACTCCTGCAAATGTGGGGCTCCCACAGTTTTTGTGGAGGGACCAAATTCCAAATTAGAATGTGTCTTTTAATTTTTCCCAGGATTTATATTTATTGTGAAAAGTTTCAAGCCTACAGAAAAATAGAAATGCCTTCTAGTCTGATGCTTAGAACCTTCCTGCACCTGCTCTAATATGTTCACTCACGCTTTTATTCCTCTCTCTCTCTCTCACTTTCTCTGAGACCTGGTTTGTCTATGTAGCCTTGGCTGTCCTAGAATTCACTTTGTAGACCAGGCTGGCCTTGAACTCACTGAGATCCACCTGCCTCTGCCTCCCAAGTGCTGGAATTAAAGGCGTGCGCCACCACTTCCCGGCAGTTCAATCCACTCTTTTTTAAAAAATGAATTTTAAAATAAATTTGTAGATACTAGTATAACAACTTTTCAGAAATGATCCTTGTGTGTCAGTATAATTCAGTGCTGATGTGGAATGCATGTTTTTTGTTTGCTATTGATGAATTTTCATATATACATACACCTGTGCAACCCAGAAGATATATAGCGCTAGAAAGTTCCTTGAGGCTGCTTGCTGTCTTGGGTATGGATGGTTTAGGGGTCATGCAGAATTGAGGATTTTAGCTCCCAGTTTCTCCCTTATGGGGCCCCTTTCATTGCTGGGTGGTCTGTATCCTGCGATTATTTCAGACAGGGTTGTGGGTCTCCTGCTGGTGATCCAGCTAGGGTCAACTGTGCCTGGCTTTACCTAGAAGTCACAGAATTGGGAAAAAGCCATCCCACTTCTAAGTACCAAGCCCTGGAATATGCCAGCTTTTGGTCAGCCTCTAGAGCAGTGGTTCTCAACCTGTGAGTCATGACCCCTGTGGGAGGGTCACATACCAGATATCCTGCATAGCAGATATTTACATTACGATTTATAACAGTAGCAAAATTACAGTTATGAAGTAGCAATGAAATTTTATGGTTGGGGTCACCACAACATGAGGAACTATATTAAAGGTTTGTAGCATAGGAAAGTTGAGAACCGCTGTTTTAGAACCTTCTGGTAGCTGGATGTCGGCTTTTTTAAATCAATTTTTATAAGAATTTATCATTTTAATCTATAGAATGGTAGATTACTATTCTATAATAGTATATTATAGGATATATAGTACTAGTACTAATAGGATCTTACTATTAGTATAAACGATGTTAATTTCTTGTATAGTTATTGTGGGTGTAATACACAAAAGGTCTCATAGGATCCAGGCTGCTTTGTCATCAAAGTTTCCTGCCTCATGTTGGCGCAAAAGCCATTCATCTTCCGTAGAAGTCATACGTGGGACTTTGATTTTGGATTATCACCTAAGCTGGCAGTGTGCAATTGTCAATGCCAGGGCTCTGCTTCTTGCCACTTCGTGAGGGGTGACAACTTCCAACTCCATAGTGTGCCATGAGGCTCAGCTGAAAGAGTTGGGAGGTGACACATATTCGGTGCATTTTCAGCTTATGATTTTTCAAATTTGATATATTAAGATGTATATATCAACTATCATAAGTCAAGTGGTACCCATACTTAGAAAGGATGTTAAGTAGCAGGTGAGGAAAGCAGTATATGGACTCTGTCACCAGAAGATGGTCCTTACACCAGAAGATGTAGTAGCGGTGTTTCTCTAACCAAACAGAACTATAGTTCTAGCACAAAGAGAGTATTTCTCAAGTTCATAGGGTGTCTTATGTATTGTATGTGATAATTTTAATCTGGTTGTACCAATCATGTTGGGTTGGCCTTAGCTATAGCAGGGAGGGATCAAGTTGAAGATGCAGAATGCAGGGGATAAATCACTGGTTTGGGAGAGAGAGGCAGTTAAATTGAACTGACTTTGACCTCAGAGACACATGTTGATGTTTACTGAGGTAAGACTGGAATGTTCCAGAACATCCAGAGGGTGTGGTTATTGGGGGGAGCACTTAAGACATCAGGCTGAGTGTGGAAAGAAAAGATGGGTTTCTGCTGCTAGATGAGGACAAAGGGGGAAGGCTGCCTCAGGAACGCACCAAGGACCATGGCAATGATGATTTGAGAATGGCTAGTCTCAGGGGACTGGTCCCCAGGGCACTCTCTTGCTGGTGGTGGCACCGTGGTGGGGGAGAGATTGCAAAGGCAAGCTGAGACAAGTCAGGTGATGTGGAAGCAAGCCTGAGGATCCAAGATTTTATTTTGTTGGCAGCAAGAAACAATGACCCCTCAGCAAGACTGGAACAATGGTTGTGTGCCTGTAGAAGAAGGCCAGGGAATGGGGACAGTAGTTAGGACATTTTTTTTTTTTTTGCTGTTATCTAGATTGATCTCCTGCTCCATCCCCAGTTTAACTTTACTTGCAACATTTGATTGTGTCTTTTTTTAAATTTTAAAATAGTTTGTGTTTTTACTTTCCTATAGCTTCATTTAGAAGGTTTTCACCGAGTAGGTGAAATTAGGTGATGCATTTGTGACTAACACCCAGGAGATTGTAACGTGTGGGAAAAAATTTCTCGTTCCAGTGCCTAAAATCTGGCGAGTTCTGATTTAAATCAGCTGATCTTCCTGGAACTCCTCCCTTCATTTCTCCTGACGATTAAAAATGCCCATTTGGGAGCTGGTTGCTTAGAATTGGCATCTGTGGTCAAGGTGCAGTGACTGTTCCCAAGGTGAATCTAATTGGCCCACAAGGAGACTTCGAGGATCTGGGACTCTTTCAGGGGCACTCAACCTGCCTTTCTATCTGGTTTGCCTCAGTTCTGTTGCCCAGCCCACACCTGCCTAGGTATGGTGGAAGGCTGGTGATGTCATCTCCAAGGCTGGGATTCACTGGTGCCAACTGGAGCAGGCGATTTGACATGTGACCAATGAGAGGATTCCTCTCCAATCTATCACACCCACGCTTACTCCCAAGAAGGTTTTGTTTACAGGATGCAGTTCCCCAAACTTCATCCCTTTGGCAAACAAAAATAAGGCCAATCACGTAGGTAGGAGATGGTGTAGAGGAATCTAGATACTTACGTTAGACTTTTTTATTGCTCCGAGAAAATCAACATGGGTGGTATTTATTTTGGCTCATGGTCAATCACAGAGATTGCATTCAATGGTTGACTGGGCTCATTTCTTTGGCTCAGGCATAATGTCACGATGTCAGCTGAAGCAAATGGCAGAGACCCTCACTTCATGGCCCCAAGGAAGCAGAAGGAAGAGGAACAGAAGGGGGCTGGTGACAAGATAAAGCTTTCCAGGGCACACCTCTAGTAACCTACTTCCTCCAAATAGGCCTTGCTTCCTGCTTCCCACCTCCTTCCAATGATGCAGTCATGTGACCCCCACAAAGGGCTCATCCATTACTAAACTCAAAGCTCTCATGATCCCATCACTTCCCCAAACCTTGGCTCTGGACACTGCTGTGTGGGGAACCAAGCCTTCCATATTTGTGCCTCTTAGCAGGACTCTTCCTATCCCAACCTAACAACAACTGACGTGGGTGTTTGCTGTAAGCAGGATTTTGGCTTCTTACTCTTCACTCCTGATTGTTTTATCTGTGACCTCAAAACAGGGATGTTTTCCTGAACTGTCCTTCACAGGGGCCCTTACAGAGGAGGAAGACAGAAAGTTCAGGCTGGAAGAAAAGGCAAGAGGGGGCTCTCCGCTTCAGTTTTGGAAGATGGAGAAAGGGGGCTCAGGCTATGAAGGGCTATGACTTAAAGAAGCTAGGAATAACCTTGCGCTGACAGCCATCAAAGAAGTGGGGTCGTAGTCCTGTAGCCAGCCACAAGGGGCTCAATTGTCCCTGTAGGATAAATGAGCAAGGAAACAGATCTTCCACCCAGCACCTCTAGAGGATGGAGTACAGAGATGTCTGGCATCCTGACTTCAGCCCAGCAAACCTGTTGGGCTTCTCTCTTATCAAACTGGGAGAGGATAAAATTATGTCATTTTTTTTGAAGGCAGCAATGAAAAATAGTGTGTTATATGTATAGTTTATTCTCTTGGCATCGGTTCATTAGAATATTTGAAGCTGGTAGACCTTTCTGGAAGGGCTGCAGGTATTGGGGTGAAGGTGCTTGAGTTAGCCTGTTCGCTGGGCTTTGAAGAAGCAGCTCACCTCCCGAGACTGTCTGCTGTCATCCACGGTCAACGCCGCCATGTTTTCAACATCAGCATTTGTCGTGAGCTCTTTGGTAGCTTCTCCTCTGATCTTTTTGCCAAGTTTGAAAGACAGCAGAAACTTTCGTGTCCTGAAGACTTGCGTATGAGATTTGGTTGCCAGGGCTCCTACTTTCACAGAAACATTCTAGGATGTGTGTGCTCTGGTGGTGACTTTGTGTGCCACAGTGGTACTTAATGGTACAAAATTTGATGCTGAGAATGTCATTCTGTAGTATATGGATCTTGATGATTTCTGCATGTCAAATGCTGAAGAAAAGAACATGAAAGGTCCCATGTTTTCATCTGCACCAATGCTCTGTGGTTGGATGAACATGTGAACGTTGGAAAGATGGAGGAGGATAATGGGAATGTGATGAAATCTGTCTAGTGGTGGGGTCCCGTTGTGCTAAGAATCAGCAAGTTCAGGATTACTGGCTGGAAAGTGCTAATGTACTTGACTTCCATTTTATCTCTTTTTGTATATTTTATTCACTCTTTAGGTTAATTCTTTTGTTAACACACAGATGATCTTGTTGTGACATTTCCATCCATTCGCCATTGACTTTGTAATTTTTCTGTTCTCCACCGCTCTCTGCAATTCATCTTTGTCTTTTGTGCCTAACTCACCAGGCCCCTCCTTCCATTGCTTTGGAGAGTGTTGCTCTGCCCCAGGTGCTTACCATCTTGTTCTCATTCTGGCTGTGGTCCTTTTGATTCCTTACTTGGAAGTTTGGCTAGATTGCCAAATTCAGTTTATGATTATGAAATAAAAACTAAATAACAGCAAGAAAGAGCTTAACTCTTAAGGTGGTATGGCTTAAGGCAAGTTGCCTTCTTTGGGCTTCTATTTATTAACTGCAAAATGGAAACTGCATGCAGTTGTCAAGGTGAATATCAAGATTGATTGAAATATTGCATGTAGTCAGGAATGGTGGTGCATGCCTGTTGTCCCGGCACTCACAAGAGTGAGGCATATGGATACTGAGTTTAGGATTAGCCCTGGCTACATCATGAGATCCTGCCTCCACCTCTTCAGGTCCTAAAAGGAAAGAAAAAGATGCTACATGTAAGGAGGTTATCACAGTGCATCATACATTTTAAGCATTCAATAGTTATAAAGTCTTATTAGACTTGTTTGTAATGAGGGGCCACGTAAAACCAAGTCTTCATTCCCCTTGCCCATCGTGTTATTTAGCGCATAATCATCTTTTGCTGAGGACGGGGAAACATCCAACAGAAAATCGGAAAACCTCAAGTGGTTCCTGTTTGTCTTAAAGTTCTTCTGGAAGACACTTAATATTTTGTAACTTTTGGAATGTGAACAGAAATGAAAGACACTTATAAGTTCAAGAGATCTGTCAGTGTATGGCAAAATAGACCAGAATTTTGGGTCTGCTCTAGCTGTGGGTACTGTGAAGACCCTGTCAGTTAGGGCAGAGCTTCAGTGGGCTTCAGCCTGGGGTGGAGATGTTTGCTATTATTGCTCTAACTCAAATGGAACCACCAAGATTCACTGCTAATGTCTGAGTATCCAACAGTACTGAGAACCATTCCAGTGACTGGAGTTTTGGAATTCCACATTCCCACAGTTCTACAGTCCTATGGCTTTCTTGGAGCTCACAATGTCTTTCTTACTATGCGAGTGTGGCCGTGTTTTGAAGATGCCTCCATCCTGGGATCAGTTGATGAGGAATTTAAAACAGCCCTGGAATCTCTATGCTCTCGAATGTCCTTTTAGACAATCAGCAATCTTAGTAAAGACGAGCCTAGGTACCCCTCCACCCCCCTTCAAAAAAAGGGGGGAAACTTCTAAATACAATTGAGTATCCAAGACACTTGGGACCAGAAGTGCTTCGGATTTGAGAATTTTGGGGATATGCCCAAGTTTAAATACAAAATTCACTAGTGTTTGATAATACACCTATACGCATACTCTGGAGATAATTTTATGCAACGTTTTGCTTATTTCTCTCTTTAAAGAGAAGGTCTTGGTATATGGCCAAACTGACCTCAAACCCCTAACCCGCCCTGCCCTCAGTCTTCCCACATCCAGTTGCAGTATTGGAAATGATTTTGTGTGGGGAAGTAGATTTATGTGATAGTCCCTCTTTTGTAGTCTGATGTAATAACTTACAGTTTTCATACTTTCCACCTTGATGTGTAGTTCAGTAGCAGAGAACTTTCTAGCATGCTTTGGCTCTGGGTTCAGCCCTCTCTCTCTCTCTCTCTCTCTCTCTCTCTCTCTCTCTCTCTCTCTCTCTCTCTCTCTCTCTGTCACACACACACTGGGGAGGGGGGAGAAGGGACATGGGGTTTCCAGAGTATAAATACTCAGCCTGAACCACAGTTTGTACTCTCACGTTGACATACCGTGCGCATGGTCCTTTTCACTATGAGGATGTAGAGAGCTTTTATTGCTGCTCATCATCTACTGTGAGCTTCATCTGTGAAAGGCAACCACCGAGGCACCGAGGACCCACTGTATTTTTCCTAAATAGTAGGGCCCGGAATGCCTTTATTAATGACAAACATAATCTGACCTTTTCTAGAATACAAGGGACAGAGGGGATAATTGTTTTGTTAGTGGAGATAGACGGGAACTTCTTTATTTTTACATTTTCATCCATATATACAATGAAATATGATCATACCTACCTTGTATTGGGAACTCAAAGTAGCTGTGGTTATCTGCACAGCATCAAGCTGGAAAAACTTCCTGTGTAGATGGGGTAGGTGATCTGCAGTGATGTGATTCTTGGGCTTTTGGGAACTGGAAGCTCAGCTGCCACTGTCTGGAAAAGTCAGGAGATATTTTCTAACCAGCTTTGGTTTTTCCTAATGAAGATTGGGACCCTTGCTGGATGACATAGTTGTTCAGGGTTTAAAGACCTCTGTTTAACATCTGATATGCACCAGCCTACAGGATAGCTGATTTTGTCTACTAAATTAAGGCATGCCCAGGGCATCACTGAGGCCCAACCTTATATGTGTCTGTGAGGATGTTTCCGGAGTTAGGTCTCTGAAATGTCTGGGAAAGGAAGGTCAACCCTGACGGTGGGTAGCACTGCCTCATGAACTAGGGTCCCAGACTGAGTAAAACCAAAAAAGCGGGTGAGCCGAACGTCAGCATCCCGGCCCCTCTCTGGATGCAGATGCACATGACCAGCTGCCTCATGCTCCTGCATCCATTCCCACCTGCCATGCCAGAATTCACCTCCTCAAAATGAGCTGTAATAATCCTCTCTTAAACTGTTGCTTTTAGATATTTGATTATAAAAATAAAAAACTACAATTAGCATACCTATCTTAACTATTGCTTATTTTCTCGCTTCCTTTCCTGTTTATGCTTGTTTCTCCATCTGTTGAATGTTTGTGTTAGTTTCTTTACTCATTGTTGTGGCTCTGCAATAAATAGTCTTTCTGCATTTCCCAGAGGGGGATGAAAAAAAAAAAACATAGAACACAATCATTTGCAACACTCCCAGCATTCATAAAATAAAAAAAGAGGAAGCTGGTGGTGGCGGTGTATGCATGCCTTTAATTCCCAGCACTTGGTAGGCAGAGGCAGGTGGATCTCCATGAGTTCAAAACCAACCTGGTCTGCAGAGTGAGCTCCAGGACAGTCAGGACTACACAAAGAAACCCTGTTTAAAAATAGCCAATAATAATGATCATGATGATGATGATGATGCTAAATAAAAAAGGGGATAGGATTAACTTGGCTCCCAGTTGCAGGGGCTCCAGTGCTAGTCAGTTGGCTTTTGCTTTGGGGTGTAATGATGCAGTGTGTTCATCTTGTGGCTCCCTGGAAGCTGAAAAAAGAGAGGAAGGGGCCCAGGTCCCAATATGCATTATAAGGGCACACCCCATTGAGGGACACCCCATCGAGGGACATCCCATCGAGGCACACCCCATCGAGGGACACCCCATCGAAGGACACCCCACTAGACCTCACTTCTTTTAGTTGTTGTCATTTACAAGTTTTGTGAAATTTTATAAACTTTCAAAAAATTTGAAATAAAAAAATAAAAAACCCACACCCAAATGAACCAGGTTCACAGTCTATGTGTTTCCACGGACGTCTGTACGGGGTAGAAAAAGCCTTCGGAGCAGCAGCTGAGGAACTTCCCATTGGATCTGCACGTTGACTACTGCATATCTTTGTTTGGAGACAGAATCTCCTTGGCTAACCTGGTATTCAGTATGTAGTCCAGGCTGGCCCCAAACTCCCAGAGCTCTTGCTTGTTGCCCTGCGGCATGCTGTGCTTCAGGCATGTATTACCAAGCTTGGCTTCAAATATATTTTTATGCATTTATCCACCACTCAAAATGAAAAGTCCATGACAGAGTTTGGCTTACAAACACTTCTTTATATCGTCTTCATAAATCATGTCAATTACCTGCCTGCGGTCCTTCCTCATGCCCTAACATTTAGCTTTTTGTGTTCTTATTTTTACATGTTATACTGTGTTGTACATGTGGGTACAGTGTAACATGTAACTAGAAACATTTTCCACCCTCCCTTCCCTCCCTCTAACCTCCCATGTCTCCCTCTCAACTTCAAGACTTTTTGCTTTTGTTACACATATATATGTTGAAAAGTATATTATTATATACATTTAAAAATACACACACACATATACTTAACACATAAATGCAATGCCGAGTCACTTTAGTGTTCCTTGTATATATATGTTTCATTTCTTCCCAGGCCTCTGACACATGGGCCTTTGGAGAACATTCCAGATCCAAACCATTGCTATCAGTTTAAATATTTAATATGCCTTGTTCCAGTTAAACATGGAGGACCTGCTATGTGCTGCTGCCTGGATGGATCCCAATGATACTAAGATCCCGAGGCCACATTCTCCTTCGAGCATGTGGTTTAGAGGGGAGGGAGGGGCTGCTAGGCTGAGGCACAAGACCCCTGCAGCAAGTACCAGTCCAGAAATATATTTGGCCATATATCAGTTCGGAAGTGATAAGGGCAGGACAAGGAAGCAGAGGGCTCCGAAACTGAAAGTTGAGAGGGCTTTTTGCTTTTTTGAGTTTCTAAAGTTGTACAACGCAATGATTCAGCTTGGGATTCCTACGGTGGCTTTTATAACAATAACTTTCTTATTTTTCTTGGACAGTTAATTTGTGATTTACCTGCCTTTTAAAAAATTTAATGAACTGTAAAATATAGTGGCCTTGACTAGGTATATTTGAGTTTTTTTTTTTTTTCCAGTGGGTTCTGGAACATGAATTCTTTATTTTTTAAATCAAAAGCCTCTTTGACTTTTCATTCCCCCATTTTAGAAATACAAAGCGAACATTCTTTATTTGAAAGATTAAAAATGGCAATTTTTTTTTAATAACTTGGCTGTTTCTTTTCAAGTCTGGTTTCCATGGTCATCAAATACTTGGAGGTGAAGTGTCAGGTGACCTCCTTCCATGGCTCCGCCTCTGCCCCAGTTCTGAGCTGTCCTGGATTGGGTTCCCTCCACCTTGCTTCTCTTCTGAGCTGCCTTAGCTGTGAGGCTGGAGGAGCCACATGGGATGCTGCTGAGCCTTGTCTAGAGGAGGCCTGACATTTGCAACCTACTTCTTCCTGGCTGCCATCCAAAGCGGTGACTGTTGCTGGATTACTCTCTTCTCAGCCACATTAAGCTCCTGGCCTTTGATGTAGCTGAAAGACAGACTTGACCAGCTGGTATTGCCTCCTTCCTGCTGATGCTTAGGTGGAAGCCAACACCATAAAAATGGGTCTCACCAAGAGTGCTTGCTGGACTACCTGCAGGCTCAGCCAATCACACTGCCAAATTGGTCAAAGAAGAAATTGGCTTGAGAATTGCAAAGTCCATTCCTCTGGCCAAGACACAGAGCTCAGATCAGCCTCACGGGGCTCCCTAACTAAAACTTAGTAGACACGGCGTACATTTTAATCGGAAACTTCCAAAAACAAAAACTCTCAAGAAATGAGAACCTTTAACAACTTAAGCATTCCTTGTCTCTTATTTCTAGAAAGTAGTACTTTTATTTTAAAAGATGTGAGCAGAATGGCAGATATTCAAGAGTTTATATTCAGGTTGATGTATATGTTCTTTGTCTCTACATCCTTGGGAAGACTAGAAGGATCTGGTACTCCAGATTGCATAGATACATCATTAAATCATGTTTACAGATCTCTGTGGAGCAGTTGTAGCATGCTAAGAACTTTAATGGTCACAGAATTAGACATGGCTTCTGTCCAGCAGTTACTTCAGTGTCCTGATGAGCTGGAAGCCAGAAGGTACCCAGGCTTCATCGGAAGATGCAAGTTTTCATTGGAAGATGCGTGTTTTCTTTCTGCCTATATAAAGCTACAGTGTAAGATGTCCTTGTTTACTCAAGTGAGACTGCTTTTCAGGAAGGCTCGTGGGGGTCCCTGAGCAATAGGTAACAGTGCAGTGAAGCAGAGGCTCAGTCATGATAGAAGCACCACTTTGAACGACACAAGCAACACTTCACCTCACCTCAGGTCTTAGGGTGGTAGTCTTATATGACAGCAACTTAGACACTCCAGGTCGTAAACTTTAACATGTGGCAAAGACGTTGTAAGATTCTGTGTGACATTTCATGCTTTCTGCTTAGTGGAGTAACTCTTCACCCTCCTAAGGCTTCTTGATCTTTGCTCAACTTCTGAAATGGAGGGCTGTGAGTAACTCAACATGGGAGTCACAAAAATTTTGACAAGGATTAAAGGTTTCTGAAGGTGCAGCCACCAAAAGTTTAATTTTAAACTGAACGCATAATGAAACTGAGCTCCTAGCGGTATCCAGCCACATCGCCTTGCATGACTTCTCTGTAGCCTTGGTTCTGAACACACAGCACACACCCAGTGTTATACTGCATGGGCCCTTGCAACCTCAGGGGAGCTGCTGGAAACATATTAGCTCATATTTTTGACTACTGTTTGTTATGAATTAAGTACCTTTCCTGTGCATACATGTTGTGCATACATATATTTTTGGCCTTACAGAAGCATAAGGATTTAATGATATGAAACAAAGACTTAATATAGTTTTCTTTCGTCAGTCCTCAGCATGTAAGTATCCAATTAGTTCATCTTTGAGTTATGTTGTATTAGGATATGATTTAAAAAATTGCTGTCTGAGTCGCTCACTTGAGTTCCACTTTTTAAAAAAAATGTGAAATTAATTTTGGCCAGGGATTAAAAAGAATTTCCAACAGTTTATGAAATGACCCTACACATATTTCTGCCATTTTGTACTATGTGTTTATGTCAAGAGGCATTCTCACATACGATCAAAATATAATTATGAAATCAAAATATTGATATATCTTGACAAACAAAAAAAGCTCTATGTCCTGCAGTATCAAACATTCAGCCAAGAGTTCTTCGTTTGCTTACATTTTTAAAATTTTAGAATGACATGCAAAGTATTAGACATTGTTCTGGCATTTTCAAACAAAGTATGTTTTAGTAGACTTTCCCCTTCTCCTCCCCCGCCTCCCTGCTCAAGATTTAGTTCTTTATATAAAAATAAAACTTCCATCTCATTTGTGTGCAACTTGCTTTTGTCTTCAGTAAATGATAAAGGTTATGTGCATACTAAAGAATAATTTTAAAATAAATTTCTTAATGATTTGCTATCAGTAAATGTTTGTTTTGTATACCTAACCCAATCTCAAGAGTACCAACCCTGACTCTGAAGAAGAACCTTCCTCTTCATAGAGATGGATTCTTGATGCCTCCAACGATTTTTTTTAATTTATTCTATATCTTTCACACCATGTATCTTGATCTCACTCATTTCCTGTCCCTTTGCGTCTGTCCTCTGACCCTACACTCTCCCCAAACAAAACAAAATTCAAGAGAAAAAAAAGGAAGAAAATAAAATGAAAAAAAAATACAGGTAGGGAAAAAACATAAAAAATTGAATTAGGAAAGCTTCAGTGTGACCCAACAGGTAATGCCATATTCTCCTTGGTCCATGCATCTCTCATTGCAAAGAGTCATTGGTCTGGTTGGAGGCCCCTGGTCTCCACTACACAATTGATGCTGCACCCCCGACTCTTCCTGGACATTCTGTTGCTGCCCTGTGTTGTGGAGATCCTGCAGCTTTGGATCTGCGGGTCAGGTCCCTTCATGTGCTCCAGCAGATCATAGATGGAGTGGATGTTAGGACAGGACCAAGTCATAATCCTGGGTCTGGGTTTGGCAGCTGTAGGGTTGGTCCAGCAGATGGGAAATGGGGACAGCAATCCCATGGTCACAATTTTGGGGCTGGCTCTCCCACACCTGTGCTAACAGTGTTGGCTCTATTGTGCTTCCCTGGTGTGGTATGGGTCCTGCAAAGATCTTTAAAAGGCCTCCTGACTTGAGTGCCATTACAGTGGGCAATGAAGGCTCAATATGAGTTTTACTGGATCAAGCCACGTTCAAACTACAACAAATCCTAATAAATGACTTTGTAAGTAGAATTGTAACATATGGGTGTTTTCATTATGAAATTCAATATGCTTTTAAATTACATTTTATTTATATCGTGTGTGTGTATGTGTCTATGTTTGTATGTGTGTGTGTCAAAGTGCATGTGGGGGCTAGAGGACAACTTGGAGTTGATTCATACTTTCTACCATATGGACTCTGGGGATTGATCTCAGGTTATCAGACTTGACATCAGACTCCTTTGCCTGTGGAGCCACCTTGCCAGCCAGCCTAGCTTTTTTTAAAAGAGAATAATTGAGATGCTATTTAATATAAGAAATCTATAGCTTCAAGAAAGAGTTTGTAGTACTCATGGATGAACATTATTTTGAGTTGGCACTGTGGAGTAGAGGAAGATGCAGGTGAACAAGTGTAGATGATAGATATGGTTCTGCAAACCCTTCAGGGCTATGGTAGTGATTTGAATGTAGACTCAGAGTACATAGAGTTAACTACATGGAATGCAACACATGTTCTTCCCACCATCCTTCTGTATACTGCAAATATGTGTTTTTATTAGTTGAATAATGAAGCTGCTTTGGGCTATTGCAGGGCAGAATATAGCTAGGCAGGAAAGTCAAACTGAATACGGAGAAAGAAGGCAGGGTCAAGAGAGACGCCAGCAGCCATTGGAGGAGAAAGATGTTAGAGTATCTACAGTAAGCTACAGGCCATTTGGTGATACACAGATTAATAGAAATGGGTTAGTTTAAATGTAAGAGCTAGCTAGGAGTAAGCCCGAGCCATTGGCCAAACAATTATAATTAATATTAAGCATCTGAATGATTATTTGGAAATGGTTACAGGAACTGGTGGGTGGGGCAGAAAAGTCTCTGGGTACAGGAACAGATTTGTCTCAGTGTTGAGACAAGTCTGTTCTTAAAACATTTTAAATGCCATATTCTGTAGGTCTTTGAGGTGTTTAAAGATTACTATTCATCTGAAATATATCTCTGCATATCTAGAAAACCTAACATGACTATAAGTTTGTCTATTATGGATGACTATTAAATTGTAATTTTTAACTATACATTGCATTTTTAAAAGAACTGTATAAATATACCTTAAATAAGAATAGAAATATGCATATAACAAAATTGGCCTTAAATTTATATCAATAACCAAAAATTCATACCAATGTAAAGTACTTTGAGACTAACAGTTGGGTTTTGTTTTGGATTAAACTAGATTCAATAATCTACCTTTTTTTTATCATTTCTATATCATATACCCCCTTTTCATTAGAAAGAGATTGACCTTGACCATTAACTATTTATAACCAACCTCCTTTAAATGAAAACATTTAAAAAGAATATTTGGGAATTTGGGTGTAGTTTTCTATACTACTTCCTGCTGATTGGATATGCTGGTAATCTTATGGAGATCCTGAAAAAATTTAGAATTATGGTCAGGTCCTGACTGGGGCATTTTGTTTCGTTGGTCTATCTCAGCCAGTAGCTTTGAAGCTGTTGTGAACATTGGATCGCCTGGGCCATTGTTCCCATTGGAGACCTTCAGTGGATCTTGCTCAATCAAACCATATTAGCATATTAGCCTGGAAGGAATCTTCAGCTTCTCCTCTTCTGTGGAAACAAAAGAAAAACTGCTTCTCCAAAGCAATTCATCTTTTAAGTTTTATTTTACAAATATATTTTTTGACTTATGTTTTAAAGGTAAGGCATTTTAAAAATATTTATTGGTATATTTTTATCAGTATCTCTTTCAATCTCATGTCCCCCAGCAGCTGTCCTTTGCTTTTCAGCAACCAAAAAATTCAAAATCAACACAATATTATACAAAATCCAGACTCCTGTGTATTTTCCATCTTTATGTGGCTTTTTTCTTTTATATTACTTTAATGTATCTCTAAAGACTTTATTTTTTAAAGCTATTTATTTTTTTTCTGTAATTGCCTATACCCATTTTCTTTCTTTCTCCCAAGCCTATAAATGCTAAGTGGGCATGGCTAGGATCAAAGCAGTGGCTTTGCCTGTTGGCTCCACCCTGTTTGGCTTCCCAACATGGAGGAGGTCATGCTTACTCTCCCTGCAATGCTGCCATCAGGTAGTATTCAGCTGGCCCACAGTCCTTTTTGTCTGTATGAGTAAAAGTTAAATCCATCAGGCACCATGCTGCGTGGCTTGGAGATGCCTCTGTGTACCGCAGTGGGAATCTGCCATGCTCTGCTCAAGCCCGAATGTTGTGGTGTCTTTGTACTGCGGCTTGCATGAGAGACACAACTAGGAAGCTGTTTTTGGTTTTGTGTTCTAGAACTTTTTTTTTAAAGGTTTTTCAATCTTATTTGAAATTCCTTCCCCACTTTGGTTGGATACCAAATGTACCTGGAGGCTTTTCTGCCCCACCTGCCAGTCCTGCAGCTGTAATCACTTAGAGACTTAATATTAGTTATAATTGCTTGCCTGTTGGCTCAGGCTTGTTACTTGATAGCTCTTACATTTAAATTAACCCATTCTATTGTATCTCCATGTGGCCCATGGCTTACCATAGATGCTCTGACATCTTTCTCCTCCAACGGCCTCTGGTGTCTCTCTCAATCCTTCCTTTTTTCTCCCTGTATTCAGTTTGACTTTCCTGCCTAGCTATATTCTGCCCTGCCATAGGCCAAAGCAGCTTCATTCATCAGCCAATAAAAGCAACGTATATTCATAGTGTACAGAATGACATCCCACATCAGTCCCACTTTGTACTTTCTTTTTTCCTAATTGGCACCTTCTGTAGGGCCAAAGAATTGCCGGAGTATTATCTAGTGGGTATAGTGAACATCTCCATCTATCTCAAGAGACCAAGACACTGGGTCAACCAAGAGTTGGCACCAATGGTGCAAGAACCAGCACCATTTCCCATTACATATGGTAAAAGTACTACTAATCTTAAAACATTTCTTGGTTTGAGTTCAAAGTAGTTTCAGATTTTAAAAAGCATTCGGAGTATTTTAAGCAACAGTTATTAAAACTAGTCTGGATTTCAGTCAGACACCTGCTATTTAATTGATCCACTGGTCCCTGGTGATTCCCGCCTCTCTGAAGTGAGTCAGGGTCATGAAAAGAAAAGGGAGGAATGGCGGCTGTGAAATCCATTCTGCTCTGAAGTACAGAGATATCCAGGGGCTTTCTGAGATGGAAGGGATAGCACACAAGAGGAAGTAAAAAAAAAAAAAGTTAGTGGTTCCTAGTTGATATGTGTTTACCAAGCAGGTCGTATGAGTGAGCATGCTCCATGGAGCCTCAGCAACTGTGTTACGAGGGAGTCTAGTTAGAGACACGGAATACAGAACATCTCCTTGCCTCCCATGTGACTGTCAATCCTTGGGATTTGTGGCTTTGTAGGAGTATCCCTTCAGTCTCCACCTCTCTTGTCGTTCCCTTCCCTGGACCCATTTCTGTGTCTCTCTTCATAAAAGGGTCTTTATCATATTGGACTAAGAAGGGTCCACTCTATTCTAGTATGGCCTCACCTTAACTTTGATTGTATCAATGAAGACCCAGTTTTCAAGTCACTCCACATTCCAAGGTTCTGGAAAGGGCATTAATCAGGGCAGGACACTAGTCAACCCAGTACAGAGGGTGCCTGTGAGTCCCAGCCTTCATTTGGTCCTTTGATAAGGAAAGTCCTTCTGCTGAAACAAGGCTAACTTCAGGTACATGGCCTGCTTCATTCTCGACTCTCTCCTCCTGTGTCTCTGCTCCCTGCCCAGTAATCTGTCAGTGTTTTCTGTGTTACACAGTCTACCCTAAGCTTCATCTCCCCACAGCAGGGGTGTCTGATTTTTGTAGGCTCCCAGATATCCCTGTCCTGCAGAGCAGGGTGGATATTGCATCTAGCATTACTCTCTCTTCTCTTCAGGGCCCTTAGTCATAACTGCTGCTCACCTCCTTAACCCTGCCAACGGCAAAAGTCCACGTGTTAGAATCCTGCCTCAGATGACTTGCACAGGTTTTCCTTGTGATGCCTTTCCTAGCTGGCACTCATTTCCTATCAAAGTTTTAGGATAATGAATCATGGCAAACTGTACTCCTGCTGGTGGAGAAGGGTGCCATTGCCCTGGAAGAGAACTGGGTAGATAGATGTGTGTCATTCTTGACTGACCTACAGCTCAGCCTGTTATAACGTGCACAAGATCCAGAATAAGCCCATTCTTTATTTCTCCTCCCTACCTCCTTTTTATTGGTGCTGTGATGGAGCCCAGGACTTCCCCCACTGAGTGACACCGAAGCCCCAGGGGTCTAGTGTCCTCATGAAGTCACTGAGATTTTGAGTTCAGGTTGAGTAGCCTCCACACTTTAATAAGCAACGTGCCAATTCTGTGGGCAGAATTGTGTGAAGCAATAAAGGTCCTCCCTCAAGGTTAAAACATCAGTGCCAGGAGTAGATTCAGTGAACTGGGGCTCAATATTTAACACCAGGCATTTTCTTAAAGGCAGAGACATTCAGCCGGGTGTGGTGGTGCACACCTTTAATCTCGGCACTCATGAGACAGAGGCAGGCATATCTCTGTGAGTTTGATGACAGCGAGGGCTACACAGAGAAACTCTGTCTCGAAGAACCAATCAATCAATCAATCAAACAAACACAAAACAACAATAAAACCAAAGACATTGGTTCAGGCTTCTATTAGATCCTTGTAGGACCTTACTAGGTCCATGTTTTAGGAAATCATACACTGACAATTAGGGCTTGCAACCAAGACTGTTGAAAGCAAGATAAATGGAACCGCTTTTGCTCTCTTCCCTGTAGGACCTTGTGGCATCTTGTATGTTCCCATTCTTCTGTCACATAGCTGTGGTGGTGGTGGCTGAAGGGTAAAGCTTAACGATGCTTCAGAGAGGCCAGTTACAGGGGTCTCTTAGCCAAGCGTGGCACCTAGAGAACATGCCTAGCGTTAGGCTAGCCCTCGGTACTCCGCCATCCTGTCTGTTTTGGACATGACCACAAACACCATCACCGCTCCTCTTTGTGCTCATGTGTATCTGGGGTGAATGAGGGTCCTCTCCTTTTTGTGCTCCCCTCACATAGTTCAGGCCACTTATAGTCCCTCATACACGGCCAGATTACATGGCCAGAGCGGAACTGAAGTGCCCAAGTAAGACTAACATGGACGGTCATGTTCTGCACAGGCTTTCCCCATAGCCTGAGAGCTCCTCAGGCCAAGGGCCTTCTTACTCATGTCTGTATCTGTCAATGTCTGCCACAGTGCTGGAATAGCACCCTCAGAATTCTCTTCCAAATGGTTAAGTGGAACAAAGAAAGCTTGTCTTGGATGTCTTTTCGGGTGCTGATCTGGAGATATTCCTTGCAGCTTTAAGTCACATAAGGACCACACTCCATGTAATTGTGCTTGACAGTTGTGATTGCATATAATTAGATCAGGAACTCAGTGTTCCTGGGAAGACAGAATTCTGCCTCCTCGGATGCCCGTGAGTAGAGGAGACCTGTGGATGTGTGGGTAGAAAGTGCCCCTGATACTTTGGGCGGTCAGAACTCACGCCTTCCCACTCACCCGCCCCAGAGCATGCTGAAATCCCGAGCATGCTGGTTAGGCCTGGTTTTGTCATTAACAAAGTGGTGCTTTTAGAGTCACGTGACATTTCTGGATCCCAGTTGCCTCATCAGTGAAGCAAGCACATACTGTTCGAGAACTTCTAACTCTGAACTCTCGTCAGCGTCTGCTTCGAGTTTTAAGTAATGCACACACGTAGGACTAAACAGATTGTTTATTCTATCTTATTATTTTTTATTTATTATAGTGCTAGGGATTGCTAGGCAAGCACTGTACTTTTGACCTACATCCTCAGTCCTGGATTTTAATTTATTTTAGGGACAAGGTCTTGCTATGTTGCCCAGGCTGGACCTGACTTCCTGGGCTCCAGGAAATGTCTTGCTTTCTGCCTCTTGAGTAGCTGCCACTATAGCAATGTGCTTCCATCCCTGACCCCAGTCAGATTTCAAAGATTTCCATGGTACACGTAACCTGTACAGGTAAGCAATGTATATCTATAATGCCAACATTTAGAAGAGCTGAGACAGGAGGCTTTCAAATTTGAGTCCAACCTATACTACACTGAAAGTTTCAGGCAATTAAGGGCTACATAATAAAATGATTCCAAAAAATTTAAAACCTAAAATGCAAAACAAATAAGTAAAAAAATTGAGTAAAATAAAATATCCTTAGTGATTGCTTTTAAGAAATAAGTAAAATTTAGAGACCAAATATTTCCTTGCTTTTTTTTCTTTTGAGATAGTCTTTATAAGTGGCTTTGGCTGCCTTGGTACTCACTGTGTAGCCCAGACTGGCCTTAGACTTGTGGCATTCCTGTTTCAGCTGCTTCTGAAGTGTGGGATTGTAGATATGCACCACCGCTCTCAGCTTTCAATTAGCTTTTTTTTTTTTTAAAAATGAAACCTTTAAAATGTGTGATATAATAAATTCATGAAATTGAAACAAAATGCGGAATCATAACATTTTTATCCCAATTCTGGGTATCTTTGTCAGTCTGTACATGGATGAGAGGAGATGTCAGAGTGGGAAAGACACTTCTACCCTGACGTTGGTGCTGGGTGACTTTGGGCAAGTTGTTTCACTGTCTTGGACTATGTGATCTCACAAGTGAAAAGGAGGGTCTGATGGTAGACAAAATGAAAATCAAAGTCAAAACCTTGGGTGTTTCAAAAAGTTCTCTGGATGGGCTGGGGAGATTCCTGTAAAGTGCCCACACAAACATGAAGACCTGGGTTCTGATTCCCAGCTTTCATCTTATGAAGCTGGGCATGGCAGTGAACACCTGGAATCCCGGCGCTGGGGAAGCAGACCGGAGAATCTCTTGGCCTTGTTGGCCAAACATTTCAGCCAACTAAAGAGTTCCATGTTTGTGAGAGACCTTGTCTCTCAAACAGAAAGTTAGGGGACAATCAGGGAAGACATACACTCACATAAGGATACATGGACATACATATGTATCCATGCACATGCACACAGACGCTGAAATAAATACTGCTGTCTTGTGGGGCCTCCCAAGGGCATTTCCTTTGCTCAGTGCTGTACTTGGTAGAATGCTGCTTATTAACTTAGTAAACTATAAGCCGCTATGCATTAGTTTTCTTAGGATTGCCCCCCTCCCTGCCCATCCTGAACAGCAGTGGCACATCTTGGTTGAAAAGTAGATTTGCCCTTGCCTTATATTGAACATAAAGCTATGACGTGAGACGGTATCCTCATCAAGGCTCAGACTTTATCCTCTCATTTCATGCTTCCTCATGTAACCCTTTTCCAGGACCATCTTGGGGTTACTTATATGCACAGCTGTTTCACTAGGGTGTGTTGGAGTTTATGAGTCAGATTACTGTTACCCAAATGTTTGTGAAATCACTTCTGACGTCATGGATTTGCATCATGTACAACCTGTTTGACAATCAAAACATTCTGACCTTCAGCTCTTGGCGGGTCATGATAGTAAGTTTCCAGGCAAGTGTTCCACCATAACATCCTTGGCAGTGGATGGAGAGAACACAGTTTATTATCTTAGCGTAGCGGTCTAAGTGCGTCTCTTTCAGGTTAAGAAGGGCATGTGATATCTTGTCATAGACTTAGCGTCATCACAGAAATCTCGTGGTATAGCTAGGGGCTCCAGATACAAGCCTGGTCATCCTTGCTAGTTCACGGAGTCACCAGTTCTCGGAGAGACAGTGAAGCAGTAAGGCAAGCACACTGCCCATGTGCGCTGCCCCTCACTGTCTTGGGTTTGTTTTCATGCTGGCTCCAGCCTCAAAATGGGAGCTACTTCATTCTTGACATCTTCAGAGTAGACCCCAGCTTCCTGTTTCTCCAAATCTCCTCAGCGTTGCTTGTACCCTCCCCCCCCTTACCCTTCAGTTCTTACTTGGCTGCTTTTCGTTTGCAACTTTCTTGAGGGTGTGACCTGGGTGTTGCTTTCATGGCTCACAAGGAAGAGGTTGCTCTTTCGTTAAGATGAGACTCCATGTGTTGATGCTATTTTCCCAAGGAAACATCCAGGCCCAGCTAGGGCCTTCCTGGGTAGACCTTTGCCTCAGTGATGAATTATCTCAACACCTACTATATTGCTAAGACTCAGTGTGGTGGAGTTGGGCTTTTCTGCAGTAGGTGTTGCCCTCCTACTGGGAACGATAAGAAATGCAAAAGAAAAATGAACGGCATCATTGTGTTCTAAATGCTAATCTAGTAAAACAGTTAATAAATTCTGTAGAAATGTAAACCTCAGCCATATTTCATAGCTTCCTGATTTCCTTTCTGGCTCTGGGCATGGAAGCATCTGTGCTCAGATTCTGGTTCAGTAGATGTGACCGTGTGCCTATCCCAGTGTCTGTCCACAGCTTTTAAGTATTTTTCCAGTGGCCCTACAGGTTGAGCATCCCTAATCTGAAAATCAGAAATCCAAATTCTTCCAAAATCCAAAATGTTTTGAACATCGACATGGATACACAAGTGGAAAATTCCATACCTGGCTTGCTGTGAAAGACAGAGGTCAAAACAAAGGCACACTGCGAACACTGTAACTGTACCTTCAGCTGTGTGTGTCAAGTGTACCGGAAGCATAAATAAGTTTCATGTTTGGACCTGGGCCACATTCACAGCCTACTTCAGGGCAGCTCTGCAAGTGTGGCAAAGCTAGGGAAAATCCAGTCTTGGAAATCTTTCTGGTCCCGAACGTATTGGATAAGGCATGCCCAACCTGTAACTTGTCCTGTCAAAATGTGGGTTGTACATCCATGGAGTCACCTTTTTCCTGTAGCGGATTAGGCAATAGGATGCTGGCTGCATCTTGATAGTTGACTTGGTGAAGAAGCCAGGTGAGGCACAGAAGTATGTGCAGTTGGGCTGCACTTTGAACTTAGGGCATCCCGGAAGCCTTCTACACAGCCTATTCAATGTGGCTGTGCAGTTTAGGCTCCATGCTCTGCCTGACCCGTAAACTGCTAAGCCTTTGCACATCCCTGCCCTCTACTCAGCAGAGACACCAAGAATTCTGTGAGCCTGGGATGCACAGTTTGTAGACATGTGTGTGTTGCAGTACAAAGTATGTATCTCTAAAGTGAGTTGTGAACCTGGAGAAAGTTGCTCAGTGTGTGTGTGTGTGTGTGTGTGTGTGTGTGTGTGTGTGTGGTGTGTTCAGTCTCTTGTTTGTGGTCAGCTCCAGGAGAGGGATAACACAAAAGAGTTCTCAGAAGCATAAGCTATGCCTTGACTTCTCAAGAAGAGGAATTAGTATTCCTTAAAAAAATAAACCCAAAGTTAAGCTTTTTTATTTTTATAAAAAATAATAATCCTCCTATTTTTATTTTAAAGCACTGGGGAGAAGGCGTCCTTGGGGGAATCAGAGACACCCAAACCAAAAGAAAACACAAGTGTTTTTCCAAATAGAAGAGACTCCAGGAGGCATCCCCATTTTCTTTCACCTCCCTGTCTTTTACCTTATTCTCTGACACTTTAAAAGATAGAGGATGGTTGGTTTCGCGAACAAAGCTATCTGCCACCCGGAATTATGTGTGGGATAGAAAGGTTTGGTCCGCAGTCACTGACATCCATGTTCACTCTGGTGAACAGCACGAGGTGACTGACTTACTGCGCTGTCCCCCGTGTGTGAGAAGTGGGTATGCCATCAATAGTAAGCAGAGGTCCGGTGCTGATGGTGACAGTAGGTCTGTAGGTGTGGCCTTTGGCCCCGCTGAAAGGAAAAGAAAAAGTCTGTTTGTCTGTAGCATTTGAAGTAAATAATACCAGATTCCTGGACATGGCAGCCTCTTGGCTCCCATTGATGGCAAGTTATAACTGGGCCACATAGACCAATATATTGTGTAGTCTGGAGGGGGAAATGCCAAAAGAGAAACACTGCTGGATCAAGCCAGCGGGTCTTGTGCTCATTTCTAGGCCTGTAAACAAACACAGCTGTTGAGTGAAGGCCGGTCTTCAGAAATGGTGAAAAAACAGCCATGCCCTGCCAGGGAGCTCGCAGCAGGAGAGTGTTCTCCCGGCCTTTGGAGGCACAGGCGAGGCTCAACACGCTGTGTCCATGTGTCTTCTGTGTCTTCCAGAGCAAGCTGGGTGTGAGCGGGGCCAGTTCTGTGTGTCCAGCTGAGGCAGATGGAGGGGGTCAGAAGGATGAGTGTGGAAAGGCTTTGGGGGGAAAAGGAGGCTCAAATTACATCCTCCTCCTTCATTTTAAACCTTTTTTTCCCCCATACACAAGACTGCAGCTGCCTTTCCTGGTGGTGATGAGGGAACTTTTCCCTCTTCTACTTGCTCTCATTTAAAAATAATGTATAATTTTGAGTAAGAGCATGAGAACACCACGGACCAAGCAGCCTATGTGCCACGTCAGTTCCCACTGAGGAGAAGTCTTGTGTCTCCTGCTTCCTTCCTCTCGCTGAAGCTAAAACATAGCATGTGGTATGCTGTATGCAATGTTTATGGTTGTGCCTTGGTAACCTACAAAGACTGTACTGGTTGACTTTGTGCGTGGACAGCCTGTGGCCTTGGCATCTGATGGCTAGAGGCTTCCGTTTGTGCCTTCATTGATTTGATAGACATTTATGAAGTACTTACTAAATGCAGGTACCTAGTAGAATCTATGGCCATGTCTGTGCTAAATCTGAGTTTTGTCTCATTCCTTATCATCTTCCTCCCTGCTCCCCCTCCCCCCATATGGTATCATTTTCAGTGAAGGCCCCAAACATACAGAAATGATAGGAGATAGAAACCCTACTTAGCCTGATGTGCTCATCTTACCTTGTATAATGTATTGAAACATCACACCATACTTCATAAATATGCATACCGCTCTGGCACGGCTCACCCTTGAGACCGGCAGGCTTAAATTTTCCCAGTCATTGGTTTATCCCAGCTCCACCTGCCATTGGTTAAAATAGTTGGCTGCCCTAAAGGATGCTAACGAACAGAAGGTTGTGGGGTCATTGTCAGAAAATTCATGTTTCTCGGGGAAGGAACTCTGACCATTCTCATCATCGGCTGTTGCCTCAAGATGATGAGGATATCATGACGATTATTGCAAGACTGGGGACAGAAACATGCCTTGTGCATGTTCATCAACACTTCCATCACTGAGCAATACCCTCCATCCCCTTCCTTCCTTATGGAGTTGGGGTTGTGCTATTCAACCTAGTGCAGTTGTCATTTATCCCGGGCCTCTGGAGGGGCTAAGAATGGGCGTGGGCTTCAGGCATCTTACCCCCTAACCTCAGGAATGTAGGGAGAATAATGTAACAATCCAGTCTTAACACCGATAGTCACCCCCACAGTCTAAGAGAATAACAGACACGGAACCTGGCCACTCCTGGCTCAGTTCAGTTAGGTTACCTGCGCTAACAGAGTCTCAGAGGGCTTTAGAGCAAACACCAGCCAGCAGTGTCTCTTCCCGTGTGCATGTCCACAGCATGTGCCAAGGAACCATCCTGACTCGTGGGTTCCTTGTTAACTTGCTTTTTGTTTTGTTTTGTTTTGAGACAGGGTTTTGCTGTAGCTTTGGAGCCTGTCCTGGAACTAGGCTGGCCTCGAACTCATAGAGCTCTGCCTGCCTCTGCCTCTCGAGTGCTGGGATTAAAGGCATGCACCACCACCACTCGGCAGCTTGACTGGCTTTTAACACACATTGGTGCATAACAGTTGGAACAAATTACCAGAGACTTCATGGTAAGATACCCAAGTGTATTCTTCAGTTCAGTAGATGAGAGTTCACCGGTATTTCTGTGTTAGGATGAGAGTTGCAGCAGGTTCTCTTTTTGAAAGCTTTGGGAAAGAATCCATATCTCATTATTTTTTTTTCCAGTTTGTACAAGTCACTTGTGTCCCTAGGTTGATGGTTCATGGTTCCTTTATGTTCGAATCTTGAAATACAGGACTGGGGCTGGACCTAATGGGCGGAGCACTTGCTTTGTATGCACGAAGCCCACAGTTCGACCCCCATTACTGGGAAAAAGATCTGGCAGTAAGCATTTTCTAACCTCTCCAACTCTTTCCATTCTACCTTGGCTTTTACATCCCCTCCGCAGACTCCTCTCTTCTCTTCCTCTTGTAAGAGCCCTTGTGTTAACAGGGTTTACTGTATAATCTAGGTGGCTCTCTGCCTCGTCCTTCGTTTAACTGGGCCAGTGTGAAGGCTTACTGGTTCTTCTGGGTAATCTATTTACAGTTTCCAGGGATTACGATGAGGGCATCTTCGTGGGAGGAGGAAGGGCTGTGTTATTCTGCCTGTTACAGCCAACTTGACGTTTTTCTGGTTCTCACGACTTCTGAGTGGGAGGACCTTTCTGGTTTTGTAAATTGTAGGAAGACCCTGTGGAAACTTTTGAAACTTGGATCTGTAGGTTTTCTTGAGTTTCTTTTTCAATCAATCCTTAACGATAAGTTAAGTAAAATGTATTTTCAGAAATAGCTAATTAGAAGGTATGTAATCATAGCCTGATATTACGGAGGATTACCTGAATGGTAAAATAAATTTAGTGTGTAATTTGAAGGTATGTCCTCCACAACTTCATGGCCATAGGTAAGGACATTCTAGCTATCACCTCTATCTTTTAGGTCAGTTTACTACTCAACTTCATAAGGGTTTTTAAAGACTCTGAGAAGGCTGGGTATGGTAGTATGTGTCTGTAATATGCGCACTCGATTAGGGAGGCAGGATGATCTGGAGTTCAAGGTTGTCCTTAGCTGCATAGGTGCTTTGAGGTCAGCCTGGGCTACACGAGACCATGGCTCAAAAAACAAAAGTCAAAGGAAAATTATTATCTTCATCTATTCTTTGGATGCTATAGACTGAATAATTTTATAAACAATAGGGATGTGTGGCTCACAGGTCTAGAGGCTGGGAAGTTCAAGGTCATGGTGTTAGTACCAGGCATCTTGCTACGTCGTAACATGGATGAAGAGACTATGGAGTATGGGGTGTGTGTGTGTGTGTGTGTGTGTGCAGGCATCAACTCATTCCCTTAGGCAAAGCCCCTATGATCTAATTACCTTTTAATGGTCCCCTTCTTAATTCTTTTCGATTGGTGATTAAATTTTAACATGAGTTTTGGAGGAGACTTTCCAGTCATGGCAGAAACAGTGAGATAATTAAAAAAAATACTTTGGTACATGAGCCAACAGGTATGGAACATCATAATATTTTGAAGCTACGTCAGTGCTTCTGGTGCTTATTGTAGAGAGTAGCAGAAACATTTCAAGTAGGTCGTTGGTTCTGCTCGGGGAGGCAGAGAGTGTGTCTCTGGGTTGCTTAGCTTCCTTTGGCACAGAGTAGCTTTTCCCAAACTGCTTGATCATCAGAGAACCTGGTACTTTACAAAGTGTAGATTTGAAGCCCCACCCTGGAGGTTTGGGTCCAGTAGGTGTGGGGGTGGATGCCGAGGAAACTCAGTTCTCAGCTATTTTTCCTCCTAGATACAAAGCTGTCTTTTTCTGTATTTATTATGCTAGGTGAAAACTTAATACAGTCAGCTCATTCAGGCCAAAGACAATCCTTATTCAGGAACTAGCTGGCAAATCTCTTGCCCCTGGCACTTAGCTGGAGTTATTTCAATTTCCGGATGTGATCATTGTGGCCTCTTTAAAGGCTCCACCAGAATCTGTCTTGATGCTTGCTCTGTCCCTTCAAACTTGTGTCTTGCCTTGTAACGTCTGTTGAGCTGGATTCCTGTCCATCCATGTCAGTTATTTTTGCTGCTCCAAGAAGCCCTGGTAAATAGGCCTTTGGTGATGTGGCAGGCAGGTGTTGGGGGAGGGGAAACATCCTGAAGTTCATGTTAGGTTTTAGTCTTTAGCTGTTAGATGCTGAGATCCTCACAAAAGTCTTTCATCTTCTTTCCTCCTCTTAGGTGGGGCAGGAGGCTGGAGGGGGCTAGAATAGAATGCTGCTTGCCTTCCTCCAGGTTGATGAGGCTCAGATGAAACCGTTGGCTCTGCTGGAGTTGGTGCTGTGGGCCCCCTTGTATCACAGCAGTACTTGTGCTTGCCAAAATGGTTCCTTTTCCCATCCCTGCTTGGAGACAGGAGGCAAGCCTGTTCTCTCACTCACTGCAAGGACCTCTCGGTCCCCTGGAGGCAAAGCTGGTAAAAGTGCCATCACCGTGGCTGCCTCCCTAATTCCTTATCTCCTAGACTTGTCTATAGGGAGCCTCTGGCAATCCACCAGTTTCCCAAACCTGGTGCTGGCTCCTCTGACCTTTTCTGTTTGGCTCTTCTGTTCTGGTAAATTGTTTTCTTCCGTATGCAGCTGTCGGGGCCCGCAATGGGGCAACAGGGTGTCCCACTTGCCCATTCCCTGGGAATCTGGGCAAAGTACTTGCATTTTTTTGGGTTTGTACAGCTTCTAGCTTGTTATGCTGGTGTGCCTCCCAGGGTGTCACACGCTGGACTGGGAACCAGAGTTGAAATGACCAGGTGTTACTTAAGTTTCCCTCCTTGCCTAGTCAGGCCTGGGTGCCCTGGGTTCCGTTACATCAACGCCTGAGCATAGGCAGGTCCCCAGCCTGAAGGTGGCCTCTGCTTCCTCAACACGTGTGTGCCACATTCCATTTTGTCCTGTTCTGGTTGACTGTAGTGGTTCCTCTGGCAAGGAGTGACCTCAGGCTATCTGACATCACCTGCCACTTCACCAGGTCATCTGTCTGGGGACCCACGGGTCTGTCTTAATGATGTTGCTCCCTCAACAGGAGTGCCTGTTATATCTGCATTAGTAGTTTGAGGTGTGAAAAAAGTCTTCCCTCCCCTGAACTCCCTCTACCCCCTTTATTTTTTACTTCCGCCGTGGCCTGCCAAATGCTGTGCTTATCTGTGTCCTTTTCTACTGTATTGTAAATTATAAACCCAGGAGGTCAGAAATGGAAGCCTCATTGCTATGTTTGCCCAGTGACCAAACAAGTATATTGCTGTTGGCAATAGTGTATAACAGCTTCCCTGGACAGATAAAACAGTGCTGGGGGACGGCGGGACCATTCCTACCCATGTTTCTTCTCACCCACCCGACCCAAAAGTTGTCAAGTCTGGGATGTGTCAGTGCAGTAAAACAAACTCCAGACCGAACTATTCAAAAGTCCCAAGTAACTTCTGAATGAAGGCTAGAACCCAAGAGCAAAGGATATGGGCTAACTAGCGAGGAAGGATCCAGGGGTCCACGCTGGTCAGCAAGCTTATCCGATAGGCATCCTGAAAGTTGTCTAAGTCAGTGGTTCCTGGATTTCATTGGACATTAGAACCATCGTGGAGGGCTTTAAAAAGTGTCTTGCAGTTTGTCCCTTTTCAATTTCCATGTCTGGGTGTAAGAGCTGAGCATCTTTAAGAGATTTCCAGGTGACCCTCTGTTTGCAGCAGCGTTGGTGCAGCACCGCTAGCTTTTACTTCAGATGGACTAAGCTGGGGGTCAAGCTCAACACAGGTGTATTAGAACACCCAACCTTTTGTGGGGCAGTGTGTTTTGAGTTTTCTAGTTGTTTTTATAAGTTTAAAAGTTGTGAAAACTAACCAGTAGATTTCCACAGCATGGAAAAATATGGTTGGTGGTTTCTGCAGGAGTGTTAGAATGTCCGGGAAAAAGAAATGTTTGGAAAAAGAGTTACTGATGTCAGTTGTGCATTGTAATTTGCAATTCTTTTTAAATTTATTGTTAGTTGATTATTTGGGAATCTCACCTTATGTATCCCAATCTTGCCCACCTCCTGGTCTTCCCATGTCCACCCCCCTCCTCCATAACTGCCTCTCCCAAAGAAAGCAAGCCCCTTTTGTGTTGTCCATGCACTCATGGGAAATGATCAAATTCCTAGTGGCACCGCCAAGGAGAATGAGTCTTTCTTTGCTTGCATCCCCACCAGAAGCTATCTACTGAGGAGAGCCAGCGAGGGGCGGGGCCTGCTCTCCAGTCCACAGGCATTATCAGGATGCCCCCCGCCGCCCCCGCCCCGGCAGCAAAGCCTGAGGACTTCACCAAGGCATCAGGCAGTGGCACCAACTGCTTATGTCCACATGGATCTTAGGCTTTATCCCATCCTGGGGCAGCAGCATGGACCACAGTCCGTCCCCGGCATGGTCTCCAGTGGCTTCGAGGACCGCAGTGGTCCTTCGAGGAGGTTCAATCCAGAAAGTGAACATTTCTTCATCTTGGGCATCCACTATTGCTCAGAGCCAGGGGGATCCCCTGGCCCAGAGGAAGGTTTTGTGGGCGGGGCTGAGTCTGTATCTGCATAAACTCCAGGCTGTTGAGCACCCTCAGGCCGACTTTTTTTGGGTAATAACAGCATGTCAACCTCAGTCCTCTCTCTCAACGTATCACCGCCATCCCGTCTCCAGTTTCGCCTCTCTCCGTAGTGCTCACACTCCTCCATTTTTTTCTGTCTTTCCTACCTCTCTATCACATGGTTTGTTTGACATAGTGGTGCCCCAGACCGCGGGGTCCCCAGAGGGAGCTGGCATGTCTTCTGCCTGCCCTGGAATCACAAGACCAGGCTGCAGTAATTTGCAGTTTTGTGTCTTCAATGATACTATTGAAATCACTTGAAAATCTTAAAAAAAAAACAACAAAAAAAACACAACAAAAAAAAACTTTTATATGCAGGTTTTCTAACATCAAATCATCATTGCATCCTGCAGTAAAAGACATCCTGTTATGTCTTTTAACAGACTGCTCTCTTAGTATCTTAAGAGAGAATAAGAGTCAGATAGAATTCGTTTTACATTGCACACCCCCCCATGTTTCTTGAGTTTTGGCAAGGGGTTGCACATCTATTTTTAGAGTTAACAAAATGCACTTGCAAGCTTTCTGCATTATTGTTGTTTAATACCGTGGACTAGTCTAAACAACACGGCATAAAACTTATTTAAAATAGGAAAATAAGCCACATCCTGTTTTGAAGCAGCCAAATATACCTTGAATTGAGTCAGTATCTAAGTTCTTATTCCATGGTGTGAGTGCAGCTGACATCATGGCTGAACACTGGGTCCTGGTTGTTGTTTGTTCAAATAATATTGGGGGGTGGGGGAAAGTGACCGAAACCACATGTAACAATTGCTTCTCCTCTCTGGGTCTTGTGGTCCCCTGAGTAAGGATGGAGAGTTCTCAGAATTGCTTATTTTTCTTGTTTCTTTCATCTGTCATCTAGATCCAGGACATAGGCTAGTGTTGCAGTAGGATCCCAAGGGGAGAGACTCTGGGTTGTGGATGTAAACATAATACTTTGTATCATTACTTTCAGCTTCATGCAGATTTTATGGTATTACCCACTCTTTCTCCTAATAATGCCCTGTTTTCTGAACCTTGTTGATTATGCATCTCACCCAAGGTACCTACAGACATACAAACTATGAACCCCACTCCAGAGGGGATCATTCAGAAATTCCAGGAAAAGGGGCCTGGGATACATGGTAGTCAAGTTACCCCAGTTGACCCCTGTTATGAGGGGATCTTGGAAAACCCTGTCGTGGTGGAAATAATTTAAAATCCATTATAGCTGTGCTGTTAACTCTTGTCTAGAATCCGTGGGGGAGCTTAAATCCCAGTGTTCTGGCCTCCCCGGCTAAGTGAATCCATCTCTGGAAACGAGCCGTGGGCATCGGGAGTTTCAGTGTTTTCTGCCAGCATTGAAATGTTGACTTTGAGCATTCCTGGGACCCAGCTGATATTCCTTGAGATGACTGGCGGTTCTTTGGCTCGTTGGAAGAACGAGGCTGAGTATAACGGGGCATGATGTGCCTTTGTAGGATATGAATGACACTGGTCTCTCATTCTGTTCTGATTTCTATGGTCCTTCCTTGTCTTTCTTGGATTTAATTCTGCTTAAAATTCTACTGGTCAACCAAGTTAAACCTTTGCAGGGAAACAGATGTGTACCCAACAGATAGTAAGTGCTCAATATACACCAATTACTGCTGGTCGATTCCAGATGTCATCCAGGCCTATCCAGCTCCCTGGGCTTGAGGCCCGATTGTGTGGGATTGTTCTTCCATGCCCTGGAGACAGCGGCAAGTTAGAGTTGCTGGTTCTGCTGGCCTTTGCTCCGGGTTGTCTTCTGTAGCGGGTTGGCTTTGATGTGCAAGCGAGCATCCCTTCCATCCATAGTACTTCGTGATAATTCCAGCTTCTATAGGGCTGCCATAAAGTCACTGCTATCCTATCCTTACTCAGATGAGGAAACTGAGGCAGAGAAGTTTTAGAACTTTTTCTGAGGTCTCATGGTGAGTGTGTGGTGGATCAGGACACTGGGCTTGGGCATCCCATTCTGATGTCTGCTGGGTCCTCTAGCATCGCGCTGTCAGCAGACAGTTTTGCTGAAGACTGGTTCACCGTGGGAAAGGAGGTCACCTGGGGGCCGTAGCAGAGCAAACAGTAGCCATCTCAAACTGAATCTCCATAGTTCCTTTTCCTCATGTGATCCAGAAACATGCTATGTGGTTTGTGTACTTGGGTATACCAACTTGTCTCCTGCCGAGATCACCCCAGGGAACGCCACACACTCTGTCCTCTGTTTAATAGAGCACTTCCACGTTTCCTTTGTGACACCAGGCTCATCTAGGTCCTGGCCCAACGGAATGGTCTGCACCTAACAGAGATGAGACTCCTGTCCTCCTCAGTGCTCAGGGAATAGGATCACTTCCTTTTCCCTTCTCAGGTAGCCTTGTATGTGTCAGGGGTGGTTTTCTTGGGTGAATTGTGTACTTGTACTGTGGTTGTAAAGGTCAATGCCTGACATGTTGGCCACAGGTTTCCTGACTAATAGTAGAATTACAATGACAGAAGGCAGCAGACAGCTCTAGTTAAATGTGGGCACTTTCCCTCTCTGTAGGTGGAGCTGAAGCAAGCCACATTCCAAACTTTGTACTGGTTTATCAGCATACAGTGAGGATGATGACTCCCAGTGGGACCAAACACTTGTGTCCTTTGGCCAATATGTCCTCTCCCCGAGGACTGACATCACAGAATCCTATTGTAATTGGGAGGTGGTTGCACAAAGCAGGAACCAGAATGCAAGAGTGTGTGAGATCCTCCAAACGGTGACTTTTGTTCTAAATTCCCGAGACTGTCTCCCCAAATTCTGGACAGTGCTTGGGTAGGAACTGTGTCTGCCCTTACCTCTGGACCCTGCTTTCTGTTGTCCCTCCCTTCCTACTGAGACTGGCTCTCTTTGTATAGCCTGCCATGGGCTGGAGCTCATAATATGCTCTCTTCAGCCTCCCAAGTGCTGGGATTATAAGCGTAAGCCACCACGCCTGGCTTTGGATCCTATTTTCTAAGGTCCGGTGGCTGACAGGTGACAGGAACACCCCCTTTCCCAGCTGATTACCACATTCTTATGTTCTTTCTTCCGATCTTTTGTGAAACACTTGATCTGATTACTCCCATGCCTTGCTGGCCTGGGAGCTAATCTGCCTCTTTATGGTGGCTTAACTTGTCTTAATTGGATTCATTATGGGTTGATTTCCAAAATTGAATTTTCCAAGGGTAATTTTATCTCCAGATTCCCAGAGGAGATTTCTTACTATAGATCCCTATGATGTAGTCAGGAAAATAGCTGAAGAGAAATACATACAAGTACCTTAGTAGATTCTGTCTCCGTCGGATTTTGACCAACTGATGCCATTTCTGTAGTTTCCGTGCGTGAGTGCTCCCCAATGTGATTGTAAAGTCCTGGCACGGTCCTCCTTCTGCCCTGCCTCTCTGCACACATGTGGACACAGCCCAGGAAAACCAGGTTTGTGCTTGATTGCAGTGTTTCAGGCAAAGCCAGTAGAGTTCCCATATTCCAAGGGGAATTAGGAGGGAACAGGAGACTAGAGAACATCTGGAATTAATTGTGTTCACTCACCACAATGCATTTTCCTAGAGAAGGTGGCTAAGGAGAGTCCATGGGATAATGGGAAAGTGGGTCTTGCCATGGAGAGCATCCTTCACAGGTGGGATTGGAGTAGGGAGGTAGGAAAGCCAGACTGGTACAGAAATGGCACCCAGATGCAAATGAGGTTGGTGCTAATGCAGAGGCAACCTCAGTTTTATCTGATTTCGCACAGTGTAAACAGTTTGCGAGAAAAGAGGCACATGATGGAAAGAAACTCAGTCAAAGTGTGAGAAAATGCTTGAGTCCTTTCGGTGAACCTGGAGTGTCTGGGACTTGACCTCTCAACTTCATCTATTAGCGCCTCTGGGTGCCGCTGTACGATTTGAAAGCCACAGCCCTTTCTGTCATAGTCTCTGTATGTGGAATCTGCCCGTCAGGCCCCTGTGTTTGAACACTGGGCCCCCAGGTAGTGGTGCTGTCTTGGAGGTCGTAGAACCTGGAGGAGGTGGCGCTCGCTGGAGGAAGTGGGCTGCAGGAGGTGCTCTGCCTCTGTACCTTTCTTTACTCTCAGTTCTGCTGGGGGATGAGGAGGTGAGATGTCTCAGGCTGCACATTCCCACTCCCGTGTGTAGAGTTTTTCTCTGTACCACCAGCTCACAAAAACCGACAGAGACTTATTAATTTTGAAAGCTCGGCCTATAGCTTAGGCTTGTCCCACCAGCTCTCATAACTTAAACTAACCCATTTAGATTAATCTATGTTTTGCCTTGTGGATTTTTATCTCTCTTCCATCCTGTACCTCCTGTTTCCTCTCCATGTCCTCTGGCGTCTTTCTTATGCCAAGATTCATATCCTCTCTCTCTCTCTTTCTCTCTCTCTCTCTCTCTCTCTCTCTCTCTCTCTCTCTCTCTCTCTCTCTCTCCCTGGAAGTCCTGCCTAACCTCTTCCTGCCTAGCTACTGGCCATTCCGCTCTTTATTAAATCAATCAGAAGGCCTTGGCAAAGACACATTTTCACAGTGTACAAAAAGATTATCCTACAACACCTATGGAGCCGCTGTCCTCCATGCCTACTCCAGCCTTGCTGGATTGTATCCTTTCAAACCATGAGCCAAAATAAATATGCTTTAGTTGGTGTGTGTGTGTGTGTGTGTGTGTGTGTGTGTGTGTGTCTGTCTGTCTGTCTATGTCTGTGTATGTAGGTCAGAAGTCAGTGTTCTTACATGTTTTCCTCTATTGCTCTCTGCCTTATTTCCTGAGATATTGTCTCTCACTAAACCTGGAGCAGCTAACTGATTTGACTAGGCTGGTTGGTCTGTAAACTCAATGGATTTGCCTATTTGCCTTCCCCAGCACAACTGCCTGTTCACTCAGCAGAGGTACTAGTTCCAGCTCACCTAGTCAAGGAAGACTGGAGAGAGAGCAGCCAGGCTGTCACTAAAGCAGTGTCAGGGGGACTCTGTGTCCAGAGGGTGTGGGGATGGGGAGAGTGTGGAGTGGAGGCTCCTAACCTTTGTCGGGGTCACCAGGACAGAGTGCCAGCGAATTAGATGGATCAACATTTCCGCATTTGGTCTCAGTTGACTCCCCAGCAAGGCAGCAGGTGCATTTGCTGTTTTTGTGGAGATCTGAAGAACTTGAGGACCTGGGCTTGCCCTGGATTTTATCCTCTAGGATGGGGATGATTCAGAGCAAGGCTGGACCTTCTTGCTGCCTGCAAGGACAGCAGGCTCGTTCTTCAGGATTGCTCCACCCTCCCGCTGTGCTTTGCATCATTCAGGCCCAGCTGCAGCCAGCCTCAGCTCTTGGCTCTTGGCATGGTTCTCATTTCCCCACTTGACTGTGCTTGTGGACAACTTCAGGCTGGAATCACCTTAGAGGTGGGAACGAGGCAAGTGTGTGGGAGTGGATATTTTCTGATGAGTGCTGATCTTTTGAGCCCAGTAGGGTATATCTGGTCTACCAGCAGATTCTTGTTTCCCTGGGTTGTGCCTAAGATGATGTGTGGTCCTGGGGCCAGGGCTAGGGCACTGGATTCCAGACTGTCTGGGATTGTAGTAGCAATTCTTTTAAGGAAGTCACTTCTGGGTGTTGTTCTAGGGCAGTGGTTCTCAACCTGTTGGTTGCGCCCCCTTTGGGGGTCATCTCAGATATCCTACATACCAGATATTTGTATTAGGATTCATAACAGTTACAACATTACAGTATGAAGTAGCAATGGAATAACTTTATGGTTTCAGGTCCCTCTGGTACTTACTGTGGCTCAGTGTGTACCCAGTTGCCCAAACTAATCCTTTATAGATATAGTGGTCTGGTCATCAAGTTTACTGGAAGTTTCTCAACTATTATGGAGAACCAAGGTAGGGCTGCTTTTTAAGACTCCGAGGTAAGAGTAAAACGTTTTCTAGACAGTCCACATAAGTTATTACGGAAAGGACAGGAATTAAGATTTATGCTTTCAGAAACATTGTGCACCGGGACAGCCAGTCTCCAGCATCACCACTGTACCCTTCCAGGGTTTCTACAGTTATGCAACAGGAAGAGAGAGACCACCCAGACTTCAATAGTGTGAATCTGAGGTGGCGATAGGAAGATAAGTTTATAGCCGTGCTGCAAGGGAAGTCAGATACATTTGAATTTGTATGCATGGATATTTATATATAAAATCCTTTCTTCAGATTGCTAGGTTGGGTTTTTGTAATGCTGGGGTTTGAACCCAGGATCTTAGATGATTTAGGTAACTGCTTTGCCACTGAGCTGCATCCCCAGTGCACTAGGTTGAGTTTTTATCATCTGCATCTGAACTCCTCGTGATAATGATGAGTCAGTATATGGTGGCTCCCAATATTCTCACTGCTTAGACTGCAAGACAAGCAGAATGCTGACTCTTACAGGACTACTTCAACCTCTCTCTGCTTCTTCTGTGCTTTTTTCCAGTATGTCACACACACACACACAGAGACAACATATAACCTATATACATCTTTATAAGAAATATGTTTTTTTTTTTTTTGAGACAGAGTCTTTCTACACAACCCCGTCTGTTCTGGAACTCACTATGTAGACCAGGCTGGCCTTGAACTCAGAGATCCACCTGCTTTTGCCTGCCAAGTGCACCACTATTCCCAGCAACTTAGATTTATAAAAGATTTGGAATCCCATGTTCAAAATGGTTTGAACAGACTGAGTGGGTGAATTTATAGCATATCTATGTTTTACAGAAGCGAAATCTGAAACCTCCTGTCACAAGAAATTCCCTCCCAGATACTGGGAGCAGACTCCAGCATTGAAGCCCCTTCATTTGTTCTGTGGCGGACACAGAGCAGAAGCCCCAGGCTTGTGCTTCTTGCGTCCCTGTTTCTTTGTCTCCTTCAAGCCCCATGAGCAAAACCTGTTCTTAGCATCAGTGTGTTTTAATAGTAACCTTGCATGCAGACAGAGGGGAGGCTGCTGCCAATGTAACCATTTAGCAGTGGTCGTGCTGATGTCCTAATAGTCATGAGTGATTCTAATGAGACTTAAAAAAAAAAAAAATCAGTGGCTTTGTGGGCCGCACAGAACTCTGCTGTTGTTCTCTGCTGGACGCTCGGACAACTTGAAAGAATGCAAGCATAACACGTCCAGGAATTTCTTGAAATAGTTTCACAACATTCGTGTGAAAGCTTAACCAGCAGGTTGAAGGCTTGTGCAAAGCCCAGGCCGAGTGGTATCTTAGGAAACACTCTGGACTCACACTCCAGCCCACAGAAGTCCCAGCTCCGAGAACCTAATTCAGTGAGCTATTTAGCAACTCTTGGCCTTAGTGTCCTCGCTGTAGAATGGTGGAGGATGAGCTGTATCATTCTGGAATTCTTTCTGACTTTTGATGTCTCTTGTCTGTATTTATTGCTGACTGTTGAGGCTGCTATCCTGGTGGCATGGGTATTCCTGGGTAGGTAAATAAGGCAACTGCATTGCACATGGTAGCTGTGTGGGGTGCCTGTGGTGTGTGTGTGTGTGTGTGTGTGTGTGTGTGTGTGTGTGTGTGTGTGTGTGTGGTGTGGTGTGCATGCTGAATTCGAGTTTTCTGATGCCATTCCTCCAGCACCCCCCCGAACCAATGACAGAACTTCTTATGGAGTTCAAGTTCAGGCTGTACTTTAGAAGTGTTTAAATTGGCATAAATCCACCGTGTTGTCCCCAAAGAATAATGTGCAGGGTGTCCTGTGTGCACCCTCTTGATCCTAAGAGCACATTTCTCCCTTGTCACTGCCATGAGTCAAGCATGAGATCTATGGAAGGAACCCCCAATCTCTAATGATTCTTACTAGAATTGCCAAAGGTCCTACTTAGAATTAAGTTTACAATATGGAATGTTCCAGCATTTCAAGGGCTTGGCATTTTTGTTCAGTCATCTATTCTTTCACTTCCGTATTCTACAGATAGCTGCTATGTTTTCATGTTGGGTGTAGTGCTAGGGATCGTGGGACAGAATCCCTGGGGCCCTAAGCTAGGACAGAAATAGCAACGGCTCCTTTACCTTTCTTTCCCTTTCCATATTTACCCTTTTATTTTTCTTTTGACTTTCTTTGTTTGTACACATTGTACAAAGCAATGTGGTTCCCAGTAACATTTTGTTCAAGAATGTCATGTGCTTGGACTGTCCTCCTTCCCATTACCGTTGTCTGTCCCTTTTCCCGTCATATTTATCCTCTCTTCTGGATTGTCCCTCTCCTACTATGCCACGTGTGAGTGCACACACCCTTCTACATGTGAGAGAAAAATCAATATTTTTGTCTTTCTGTGTCTGGCTTATTTTGTTTAACACAATCTCCAGCTCCATCCATTCTCCTGCAAATGATGTATTTATGTTCTCCTTGATGGTCCCATTATTGGCATTAACCACTGTGGTGTTTTAATAGCTATGACCCCTGTGCACCCATATCTGGTGGACGGTCACCTGCAGTTCCAAACACCAAGCAGCTAAGATGTGATTCCCCAGATGGTCACAGAGAAGGAAACCGGCAGGTCAACTCTTCTGAGTAAAGGTCCGTGGATGCCTTATCACAGAATGGCACCTGCTCCTCTCTGCTATCAAGACAACAGTGTTTGAATGCTTGGCCCATAGGGAGCAGCATTATTAGGGAGCATGGACTTGTTAGACGAAGTGTGTCACTGTGGGGGTGGGCTTTGAGGTCTTTAGATCAAGCTAGGTCCTAGTGTCACAGTCTCCTGCTGCTGTCTGCGGGTCAAGATGTAGCCCTCCTCTCTAGCACCATGTCCACTGCTGCCCTGTGTCCCACCGTGATGATAATGGATAGACCTCTGAACTGCAAGCCAGTCCCAGTTAACTATTTTTCTAAGAGTTGCAGTGGTCATGGTGTCTCTTCACAGCAACAGAACCCTAACTAAGACAGCCACATTTTTTATATTTACATGTTGATGGACACTTAGGCAGGTTCTGGAATTTGGTTATTGTGAATAGAACTGTAGCAAGCAGGCGTGCCTGTATTCTACAGGCTGGCGTTTCTTAGAGAATGTCCAAACATGGATGAGCAGGTGAGCCTGTATTCTACAGTCTAGCATTTCATAGAGAATGTCCAAATGGAGTGCAGTTCAAGGATAATGCATCCTCCCCTGCTGAACTGAGTTCAACTGAAAACCAAGGGCATTTGGAGGACATTGATGGAAAGTGTGACTCCCAACACTGTTGTCTTGATAGCAGAGAGGAGCAGGTGCCATTCTGTGATAAGGCATCCACGGACCTTTACTCAGAAGAGTTGACCTGCCGGTTTCCTTCTCTGTGACCATCTGGGGAATCACATCTTAGCTGCTTGGTGTTTGGAACTGCAGGTGACCGTCCACCAGATATGGGTGCCCAGGAATCCTGATACTTCCTGAAATGGGTTTCCCATGGATCTTGTGACCATGGCACCTTCTCACAGTTACCTTCACTCCTTATCTAAGCAGATTTCATCTGAGACTCTGACTTCTGAGCAGCAAGCTTGGGGTTGAGCCTGCTGATAAGAGTGCAATGCTCTCCCGTAGCTCTTTATGGCATCGCAAGTGTTCTCAAACACACTCAAATGCACGATTCGGTTCATTTGAGCCACACTCTTATGAGAGAGGAGAGAAACTGAAGTAGGAAAGGAGGCGGAACCTAAGTAGCAAAGGGATGCCATCTGAGGTAAAGAAAGGATTAGGAGAAACAGTGTTTTGCTGGCATCCCCTCAGACTGGCTGTGTCTTGCAGTGTTCGGTGATTCTGCTTTGGAGTGTATGATCTTTCTTCCCTGGAACCACAGGTT
The DNA here is from genome assembly GCA_004026605.1 of Ondatra zibethicus. Taxonomy (NCBI): domain Eukaryota; kingdom Metazoa; phylum Chordata; class Mammalia; order Rodentia; family Cricetidae; genus Ondatra; species Ondatra zibethicus. The sequence goes on along the minus strand of PVIU01002757.1, from coordinate 52,551 downwards.
GCCTTAAGGAAACCAATGTGTGGCTCTGGTTCTACCTTACTTCACAGGCCATGTTTGGCTGAGTATATGTTTGCATTCAGGAAATTCTAGATAGCACATACCCAGACATTTATTTCTGCATTTTTTCATTCAACTGTATGTTGATTTGTCATGGTTTCGTCTAAAGAACCACAATATTCTCACACTTTTCTTACGTTTCTGAGGCTAGCTTGTTCCACATTTGCTGATGTGTTTTGGTTCTTCTACATTGTTCATATGTCATGGTGGCACTTCTAATTTTTTTTTTAAAGTAAAGGAGGCCTTCCAAACCTCTTAATTTTCCTCAATTCTTTTTTTCCCCCTGAGACAAGGTTTCTCTGGGTAACAACTCTGGTTGTCCTGGAACTTGCTTTGTAGGCTAGGCTGGCCTCGATCTCACAGAGATCCGCCTGCCTCTGCCTCCAGAGTGCTGGGATTAAAGACATGTGCTACCACTGCCAGAACTCTCAGTTCTTGAATCAACATTCTATTATGCCTCCAAACAACTTCTAACTTAGTAATGACTCCACACATGTTCGTCTACTATGAACAATGAAAACTTGATTTTTCATCTGTATCTCTTGGGAACTTGCTAATTCTCAAACTGGACAACACTTTGTGTTGCCATCTTTTATTGGCCCTGAAACTCTCATTAGAACCATGTCCATAACTACTTCTCATCCTCTCTCATGGAATGCATGGATGTAGCTGGTCAAGGCTCTTTGCCCTCCACTTAATCTATACCAAGTTCTTCTGAGTACTAACTGGGCATCCATAATTCAGCACACAGCCACGAGGCTCCACATTTTCAAGTTTTCTGTATCTCAGAAACCATGATCTGAACAGACCTTTCTTCATTCGAGCAGACTTTCTGAGGTATTTTGTCACCGTGGCAGGAACAATGATGCGGTGCTGGTCACATGTCAGGAGCTAGGTACGGGGATACAGCGCAATAAAGCCACAAGGCTATATCAATCACATAGTTACTGGATTGAATATAAAGACAAACTGTGTGAGGTGGTCTGAAGGAACAAGAGCTGTGGGCTAACACAGGGAGACCTGGGAAGGTTTTCTAGAGTGGAAGGACGTGGTCCAAAAACCTGTGCATGGGGGCTGTTGGACTTGTAGACAAGAGGAAGGCGATGTGGTAAGTACAGAACTTGATAGGATATATTCCGGATTTGAATGGATAAAGAGCAATGGGACTCCAGCTTGGTGGCAGAGTGCTTGGTCTAGCATGCCTGAGGCACTAGGTCCAATTTCTAGCATAAAAAACACAAATGTCTTGGGACGTCACGGGACTCTAAGTGACTGTGTTTGGAGTGGTAGGAGAGCCACTTGAGCAGATGTTACATTTGCAGGGAGCCTTTGAGGCTGCTCACACCTGTAATCCTCGCATTTGGGAGGCTGAGGTAGAAGTCAAGAGTTCAAGGCCTACCCACCCTACATGGCCAGACCTTGTCTCACAAGACTAGAAAGCTGATGGCAGGGAGAAGAGTCATTGGAAAAGACACAATATGCGGAGAGGGAGTGAGTGGGGGAGCCCTGAGAAGCTAGTTTTGTAGCTGGATGGGGCCATGGTGGTCATGTGGAAAGCAGGGAGGAAGAGAGAAGCGTGGAGTCTCTCTTGGGGAAAGTTTATGTTATCCATGCTCATGTTGAGCTGGAGGCATCTTTGAGGCACAGAGGTAGAGCTGCCATTCCGGCATTGGTTGAGTTCTGGGGTTGCAAGGAGCAGAGTGTAGCGTGGGTAGAACTTGGTGCTGTCAGTGTGTGGAGAGCACTTGAAGCAGTGGACGTGGAGGTTATGGCAGGATAAACGGGGAGAAGAGGGGAGAAGAGTCAGGACCAAGCCAGGACTGAGGTGGGAGACCAGGATCACTGAGAAGAGGCGTGTGAAGAGAGAGGGAAGACATAGTTTTCAGTTTGGTGGTGAGTTCAGCTATACAACCTCTGAACATCCCTTCCCGAAAATGTTTGGACCAGAAGTGTTCTGGCATTTTATGAAATTTTGGAAAAGTTGTAGATAGATATTAGGGTACCTTTGGGGAGGAGTGGAACCCAAATCTAAACAAAGTTATGTTTATATATATTGCCCAAAGATCATGTCCTCAAATTGTGTGCATGTTATATGTACATGTTCGTGGGGCAGGGGAACACCAGAGATCAATACTAGGTATCTTCCTCAATATTTCTCCACCTTATTTTTTTTTTTTTTGAGCCAAGGTCTCTCACTGAACCTGGAGTCATTGATTTTTTTCTATTCTGGCTGGTGATTCTCCTGTCTGCCCCTGGCCCCAGTCCTGGGTTATAGGCACACCTCTGACTCTGGCGTTTATGTTAGTGCCGGGATCTGGGCTCAGGTCCTCATGCTTTCTACAATAGCATTTTACTGACTATCAGCCCTGTGTTATTTACTATTTTTGTTTTTTAAAAAAGGGCATTAAACAAAGCTCGTGTACGTTATTCATGTTTTGACTGTGAACTATCACATGCATTCGGGCATTTTCCCTTGTCATGACTGAAAAGATTCTTGATTATGGAGCATCTGGGATGTTGGAATAAGGGTGTGCAACCTGTAAGCGAACCTCAAAAGTATGAGAATTTGACATTGATTATTGAACTTGGCATCCTGGGAGCTCTTGGGTGGTTGTTGAAAGCCACTGGTGAAAGAGAACTGGGCAAATTGGAATGGGGTAGTGTCTGGATAGTTTCATGTCAGTTCGGCAAAGTTAGAGCAAAGGGAGCCTCAATTGAGAAAATGCTTTTATAAGATCTGAGCTGTAGGCAAGTTTATAGGGCATTTTCTTAATTATTGGCTCCTGAGGGAGGGCCCAGCCCATTGTGGGTGGTTTAACCCCTGGGCTGGTGGTCCTGGGTTCTATAAGAAAGCAGGCTGAGCAAACCGTGAGAAGTAAGCCAGTAAGCAAGCATCACCTCTCCAGGGCCTCTGCATAGCTCCTGCCTCCAGGTCCTTGCTTTGGTTGAGTTCCTGTTGTGGAAGCGTAAGCCAAATAAACCCTTTCCTCCCCAAGTTGCTTTCCAGCCATGGCGTTTCATCCCAGCAGCAGAGGTGACCTCAGACAGGTGGAATGGGAGTTAGGAGGAAGTGAGGACATGGAGAGGAGGCGTCTGCTCTGAACTCTGGCTGGGGAGGGAGGAAGCGGCAGATGTGAGCACTCAGGGAGAGCAATGGTCAGAGGGACTTACACCTGTTTAAATGGTCCCTGGGAGGGATCCAGTTAAGAGGGCACAGCTGACTCTGCAGGAGAAACAGGGCAACTGAGAGTGTAAGGTGGGAAAGTCACCCTGTGGTTGTATAATGTGCTCCACCCAGCTGGTCTCCTTGCTTTCTGTGACAATGGAGGTTTCTCTTGAACCCTTCCTCCTCCTCCTCCTCCTCCTCCTTCTCCTTCTCCTCCTTCTTTTGAGACAGGGTTTCTCTATGTATCTCTGGCTGTCCTGGAACTCACTCTGTAGACCAGGTCGGCCTCAAACTTACAGAGATCCACCTGCCTCTGCCTTCTTGAGTGCTGGGATTAAAGGTGTGTGCCACCACAGCCCAGCTTCTTAGATCCTTTCTAAGGTCCCGTGTTACTGGTCTGAAAAGCCTTCACATTTCATGTGATGTCTCTTTGCCCGTTGTTTTCTTTCCATAGAAAGTAGTGTCTATCACCCTTCTAATTCTTTTAAATTCAGGGTTTTTTATTATAAAGCGGATGTGATTCTTCAGCAACTTGATTAAATTATCTTGTATGTTACCCAGACATGTGAAGGGGGTACTTCCAGTCTGCTTACTGTATGTCTCACATAAACTATAAAACATGCCCTTCTTCCCCAGCCCTTTTGTGATGAGTGACATTAAAAAAAAAAGTCAAGTTTCTGATATATCTTCTTGGATCTCTTCTGCTTAAAACCTAAGTCCTTCTCCTTTATTTCTTTAGTGCTAGTTTCTGTTAAAAAAAAAAAATCTGCATCTGCTGCCTCTAGAGTTCAGCCTGTGTGGGGTGTGTGTGCGTGTCCATGCATGCGTGCGTGTGCACGTGCATGCATGAAAGAGAGAAAGAAAGCAAGAGCTCATGTCATCTGAAGGGGAAATGTTCATCTTGTTAACACACATGAGATTGGAAAATGAGGTTTTTCTTTGCTGGAATAAGTTTTCAAATTTGTGTCTCAAATTTAGGTGTTTTGTTTCCAGAGTGTCTTTTATTTAAAAAAATTATGCATCTGGCGATATTCACTTTGTCTTGTAAAATCCTTCAGACTTTTAAGTGCCAGTGCCTGATATAAGGCAGCGTTTGACACGCAAGTCAAGAAGATGCAGTAAGTTGCTCTTGATCCACGCTGAAAGTCATTTCACTTCTCAGTTGGATGCTAACCCAGAGTTTTAGGAGCAGCATGGGAAGGGGGGCTATTGTCTCAAGACAGCTTGACTACTTCCTGCTTTCAGGGCGGAGGGGCTGTCACATGATTACTTTCTTTTTTCTGGGACTCCAGAGCGTTCTGTGGAAGCCACATGCTGAAGTGCACTCTTCGCTCCAGGAAAGGGGAGCCCCTAGGACCCTCCCTTCCTAGTAAGCATAACACATATGGAATATCCCTTATCCAAACGCATGGGGCCAGATGTGCTTCGGCTTCTGGAGTTTGTCCAGTTTAGGAGTATTTACATAGACCTAATGAGCTATCTTGGGGATGAGACTCAAGTCTAAACACAAAATTCAATTATGTTTTGTATACACCTAATATACATAGCCTGTTAGTGACGTATGCAGCATTTTAAATAGTTCCGTGTACGAGACAACGTTGCCCGGTATGGAATTTTCTGCTTGTGATATCATGTCAGCTCTCATGGTTTTGGATTTTTGTAGTGTTTCAAAGTAGGAATGTTCAACTGTGCTTATAAACCGAGGAAAGTTGTCATGGTGATGAGAAATGTAGGTCGGTTCTGGAGAAAACTGACCTCCTACCCCCATGCCAAACACCTGTTCTAGGTAGCTCGAAGAAGCACTGGACCTTTCCGGGCACAGTGCTGTGCCAGCTGGGTTTTCTGTAGCGGGCCTCTCAGTAGCTATGACACAGTGACAGGCCCGCGTGGCATCTCCATTCGTGCTGTTGGAAGAAAAGAGGGTACTGTGTCTGCCTCAGAAGTGGTGTCGTCAACAAGTACCATTGCTGAAATGAAGGAAGTTCGTTCATTCACGGATTGCGATGGCTCATTTGCTGGCTTTTCTCTTCCTGTACCGCACCTGGCATCCTTGCTACTAGCCCTGGTGGTGAAGGAGAAAAGAGCTTTTGGGTGTGTGGCATTCCCAGGCACTTAGTAAAATCAGTTGTTACAACATTTGGCTTTTTCTGCTGGACTGGGCTGCGGGGAGGGCTGTGCTGTCTTCACACTCAACGGGCTTTTTTCTGCTTTCAACTCCAATTCCATCTTAAGTGATTAAGGGAATAAATGGAGGCCGTGGGGCAGGATGATTTCCCTTAACTGTCTTCCCATGACCTACCGTGTCTGCTGCTGGCAGGACTGTGTGGAGAACTTAACTTTCGGTTGTGTCTTTTGCCTTTCAAAAAAAAAAGTCTATTTATGGAGGGGGAGGACACGGCTGAAAAAATACTTGTACATAAAACAGCTGTTAAGCAAATCTCCACACACGGAGATCAAGAGAACGTGAAGAAATATGTCCTTCTGAGGACCCTTTTAGCAACTTGGAGCCTCCTAAAGAGAATAAATACAGGCACGCTACAAGTTTCTGGTAACTTAGTTACTGAAAAATACATTGAACTACTTAGACCCTTAAACCTTTATTGAAAACGAAAACAAAAAACCACCAACTCTGAGTTCTATTGTAGTAGTGCAGAGAGCTGAAGAAACTGCAGAATGTGTCTCTGCTCTTTGATTAACTGTATGCCCTGAATAGTCTCAAAAAAAAAAAAATGCTCAAGGCAGAAGTCAAAGCATTCCCAGCAGAGGCCTTGGGTTCTCCAGACTCCAGGGGCGATTAGAAAAGATCACTATTCTCCTCTCTTCTCTGTTCCTCGCTGTGGCCAGCTGTAGTGGGGACAGTGTGCTCGGTGGCATTCCAGAAAGCTCAGTGCTGTCCCCAGGGAGGACCCCTGAACTCACCTCTCTTGTACCCCGTGAGGAACACCTGGGACAGTTTATTGCCTGAGATATCTTGTGTGGGCGGGGGTCTTGTTTCTAAAGTATGAAGTCCCTGTAAAAGTTCATGGTCACACTTAGAGATTCTGGTCGTTTGCTACAGATGTTTTATAGTTTACTTCCAAACAGCTGTTTTTCCCTTCTTTGGTGTGTTTTTCTTTTCCTTTCTTTCTTTCTTTCTTTCTTTCTTTCTTTCTTTCTTTCTTTCTTTCTTTCTTTCTTTCTTTCTTTCTTTCTTTCTTTCTTTCATTCATTTTTCAATAAAACCCTTCCAGAAATCATTGAACTTCCATCCTTGGCAGAGCGCTTCACAGAAGCCCTCAGGTTCCAAGTCATGAGATACCCCCACTAGCACCTGTTACTATCAGCCGTCAACTGGGTGGGTTGCTGTATGAAGAGCTAGGATGCACATGTACCAAAATTGTAGACTCCACCACCCTAGAACAGGAAGGCCGCTAGCGATGAGCAGCCCCTTCCTGCAGGTTCACAAGATGATGTAAACAGTGGTGGTCTCTGAAAGCGGTGCTCAGAATGAATGACTAGCTCACTCAGCGCATCAGGTAGCTGAGCAGGGGCTTGGTGCTGGGTTTAAAGGAAGCAGGTTCATATGGGGACCCTCGGTTTGACATTCCTTCACCTTCAGCCTTTGCCAGCAGCTAGCTGTCAGGGTCCCTGACCTTTAGAGGTATGAACAGGAGGAGGAATTAAGATCCACAGATAATCCTTAAATCTTGTTAATGCTTTTCACATCCTTGGCCAGCCTCGAGTCATTTTCTCCAGAGCTGCCCCATGGAGTTAAATGACTAGTTTTTAAATGCCGTTTCCACGCATGGGGTAGGGGGTGGGTGGGAGCAGGGTAGAAGAAAAAGTCCAATCAGGGAGGGAGAGATGGGCCAAGGTGGAGAAAGACTTCCTTGAATAACTGTCAACTCTTAAAGAGGGGGCATGTGTCTGTGCGTCCCTTGGCCAGTTGTACAAGCGTACCATCTGTGCAGCAAACGTGAACGGAGGAGCACAGAAGTGAGTCAGCGTCTGAGCCGACGTTACCCCTCTCAAGCAGCTATCAAGTATTTAGGGATGAAGGGCTGCAAAGCCACGAGAGTGAAAACAATCTATAAAGGCGGGTTTGGCCCGCTCTCAAAAATCTTAGACAGTTGCAACACAGTCCTTGGCTCCGGTGCTGGATTTTTCCCATTCATGCGCTCTTTTGACAGATGAATTGTTGCAGACTGGGAAACAGCTCTGCAAGGAATCCGTTCTGCTCCTCTCTCAGAACAGAGCTCCCTCCATAGGCTTGCAGCCTTCCGGCTAGCAAACCCAGGTGCCCTGCCTTTTGAGTCATCCATCACTTGGCCACGCCTCAGCTTTAGCAGCCCTGTCTAGAGAGGTCTAGGTCACACTGGGGGGCTAGTGTGTGTTTGAATTAAGCTGGAATAAGCCCTCCATTTGCTAAATCCTGGGTATTGGTATAAGTCTTCTGGGATTTGTATTTCTTAATTCTTATGGAATGCTTATTACTTTCATTATAGCAGTAAGTTGTTATATATATATATATATAATATATATATATATATATATATATATATATATATATATTACTCAGAAGCCCACAAAATGACTTGCCCTTGACATATCTTTTCTAAAGCTAGAGTTACTTTTTGCTGATAAGTGAATTCATATATCTGGCAAGATTGAGCCACCTTCTGGATTGCTGGCTGGTAGATTCTTGTTACTGTTTTGTTTGTTTTTGAGACAGGAACCCACCACATGAGCTCAGGCTGCCCTTAGCTCATACTCCTCCCACCTCAGTCTTCCAGTGCTAGGAGTACAAATGTACACCACTGAACTCTGCTTTTAGATTTAAAAAAAAATTGTTTTTTTTTCTGTATGTGTATATGCTTATGCCTATAAACCTACAATCTCAGTACTAAGAAGGCTGAGACTGGAGGATTCTGAGTTCCAGATTAGCCTAAGCAACACCATGAGGCCCCCTCTCAAAAAAGAAATTAAAAATCAAGCCATTTTTGATGTAATGGGTTCCCAGGCTGACATAGTTTTAAGTATATAACTTTAGACCACTTACAGTAGATGTGCCCTATTATAGATCCCACCAACAGGTGATTGATGGTTCAGCTTCTATATGGGCAGTCCTTTTTTCTTTTTAGTATTTTTTTAATTTTAATTCATTTTTAAGTTTCATTTTATATTCTGTCTTATATGTACAGTCTTTGCACAGCTCTGGAATTTATTGCTTAAGTCACTGGAGTAAAGTGTATCTTTCCAGGGACTTAATCAGTTAAGTGTCAGACCCTCAGTCAGACCCTTTCTGGTCAAAGGTTTGGTAGCAGCTAGCAAGAGACCGCAAACTCGGGCCATAGCTCACCCAAAGAAGAATCACCCTAGGTGGCTAACATGGAAAGAGCTAGGTCTGCTTAGATCAGCACTCTGGCGCCATAATGAACACCAAGATAAAGCCTTGGCTCACAGTTTAGGATGTTTAGATTGGCCTTGTTGTGTTGGGTCTGTGGCAACACCTTCCATCATGGTGGGGGCCACATGGGGGAGCAAAACTACTCACTTCATAGCCCAGACATGGAAGTAAAGATGGGGACAGGACTGGGGTCCCTTAATTATCTTTGTGGACATCTTCCACTGAGTTGACTTCCTACTGGGCCCTTCCTTTTAAAGGATTCACCAACCAGTGCTACCACATGGAGGCCACAAAGGTCTTTGAGTGACATTTAAGATCCATGCAGCAGGGGCATGGATCAGCTTACCCAGACTCTAGATAGTAACTTCTGTCAAAGATGGAACACACGTGTGTGCTGTTGTACACCGATGCAAAGCTGAGAGAACAATTAGCTACTCCCAGTGTATCTGTTGAACAATTATAAACCCTTTATATGTTTTTAAGCATGCACTGAAGATCAAAAAATAAGCTGGGATAGTCTCAAGGTTGCACATGACACCCTGTGAATCCCAACACTAAGTATATGTTGGAGTATATTTTCAGCAACACATAAATAAGTTAGGAATTCTTCTTCCTACTTGGGAAAATGTTCATTGTAAATTATGGGTGATGGCAGTGCTGGTCTTCATTCACTCAAAAACAGCTAAGAATGTTATTTTGTTTTCTAATTTAAGCCTATTAACATATACCCCAATCTTACTGGCAGGTACCCCTACCATATTAACATACATCCCAACCAAAAGTATTCTGTATGAAATTAAGTCATGTGTCTCTCTCTCTCTCTCTCTGTGTGTGTGTGTGTGTGTGTTAGCAAAGTTCAAGTGTGTGGTACATGTTATTAGCCACTGTCGCCATACTGTGCAGTAGGTTCAAAGGCCTGAGCAACTGGACGTTTTACAGTGCTGAGACTTGCACAACCTGTTCAGCATCTCCCTACCTGTCCTGTAACCAAAGGAGGTGGATGGAGAGTTTCTCTATGACCTCTTTTTGTATGCAGGAAGACAGCGGGAAAGTTGCCGTGATATGTATTTCAGCTTTGTGACTCGTGAAAGGGGATGGTTCTGACCTACCTTGAGGAGAAAATGTGAGGTGAAGGACGTGAGGACAGACGTTCAGAGAGTCTTTGCGTATAAGGCCCTTACTTAGGGGTGTCCATTGCCTGAACCCCAGCACAGGGAAGAGTTCATTTTGACACTGAACTTCTGGGAACTGAGTCAACTGTGAACAAACCACCCACATTCAGGTCTCCAGGGGGTCACTGTAAACACATAGCCGATTGTGAACCCCAGCTGGGAGATGACTCTCATGAGGCTTGTGGAGAGAAAATTTTTGAGTGTTGTGAAAGATAAAACTCTATGATCTGACTGCTTATTAAAGAAAAAGTATAGCTGGGAAGACAGTGGAAAGAAGAATGAGTCCCATGAGCCTGTGGTTCTCATGGATCTGTGAACTGAAACTGTGGCTGATGTTGAGAGACAGGCAGGCAGACAGGCTGGCAGGTGCCCCTGATCTCCTGGTGATGGGCCATTTGTTCCTAAGCAGCCAGTTCCAAAACGTCCTGGCCAGTGTCCATGGGGTTAGTCTTCATCACCCCTCTTGTGGGAGACCTTAGGGGACTTTTCCTGACTAACCTTTTACAAATGATGCTCCTATCTTTTCAAGATAAGGAAGGTTCTTGGGGCGTCTTTGACCCTGAACAACCCACAGGGAGTCCGTAGAACCCGGCTGCTTTTCACACAGTCCACTCGCCACGGGCCAGGGTTGTGGGACTAGATGGTATCCTGTGTCTGAGACCCATGTCCCTGTCTCCCTACCCCTTCTTCTTTGTGGAATTTATCTAGCGTGGGGCAGGAAGGACAAGTGGACAGTTGCCATTTGACAGTCACTTTGTGGCTCTTGGGACCTTTGTAGTACAAACAGAATTGGATGGGACACAATCCACCAGCTTCTGTTACCCTCTGTGTGATGTCAGTGGCGTTGTTCAGGGCTGTGTCCCACCGTTGCCCCATCGCTATCAAGGAGCCCTCACTGTGGCAGCCCAATGCCTACCCCACCGCTTCCTGCCTCAGAAATCCCATCCCCTCAGCTTTCGTATCTACATCCACCCGTCTACAGAGTCATCCCCAGGACACCACAATAAGCTTGGGTCTTTCTTTTTCAGATGCCTCCTTCTGGCCTGTTTCCCATTTTGTACTCTAGCACAGAAATCTTATCTCTTCTTTATAGGATTATATCTCATTTATTGAGTTTGTACAGCTTTAGAAAGTAAGCTGGGGTTGGGGTTATGTCTGTCCTTGGTCATCATTTTTTCCAGGCAAATTCATTGGATTGTTTTTCCATTTTGTAGTCCCATCCCTTTCCACTTTGATATATGCTGATAGTTCTATATAACACTCCATTTTGTAGTATTATAACTCAATGATGCTAGGTTCTCAACCTGTGGGTCATAACCTTTCGGGGTCATATGACCCTTTCCCAGCAGTCTCCTAAGACGGTTGAGAGTCACTGTTCTAAGTAATAGAAGTTCACTTAGCTCAGGCTTTAGAGGCTAAATGTCAAAGATTGGGTGGCTTCATAGCCTCAGCCTCTAGTGAGGGCCTCTCTGGCTGGGCAGTGTGATGGAACATGTGGGAAAGAGATCACCTGGTATGGAAAGAACTCAGAACACAGGAAAAGACAGTCTCATGTTAGAACTTCCTCTCAACAGGACTAGCAGACCCCACAAGAACTACCTATCCTTTCTGAGGGCTGCACACTCAACCACTTCCTGCTAGGCCCCGCCCTTTCAAGGTCCTATCACCCTTCTACATTCCCGTGCTGAAGGCCCATTTACCAACACATTACCCTTTGGAGGAGAAACCACCTCCAAACCATAGCCAGATGCCTGGACTTTCAGGTACCTAGTCCAGGCCAACATATGCTACTTTCAAGGTCTTCTTAGTGTAGCTATCTGACAGTTAATTTCATTCTCGAGCACATGCTTTAAATGTCAGTAATCCCCTCTACTCTTTGGGGGCCCTATTCTCCATGGCTTTCTGAGTTATGCAAACAGCCACGCCCACCTTTCTGCCCTCTAAGTGTTGTGTGCGCTGTAGATGTCCCCCAAGGCTCTCAGACAGGTTCTGAAAACATACTGCATGTCGTCTCAGCGCTGCCTGAGGATATGACTCATCTTCTGGGCCCCATACTCATATTTGCCTGCTCTGTCCTGTGTCAGAGAAAGAGAGGAGGGAGATACACTTGGCCCAGCATATGCTCTATCAAAACTGCTTCCTGGGTGGGGGTGGGGGTCCCAACTTTTAAAAGTCAAAATGTTGGCCTCTGGTTCTCTTATTATGCTTTGGTAATTTCCTTGTGATATTGTCCTACTTCATATATCATAGGCACATAGAAGATAGCCATAGATGTCATAGTCTACACAGAAGATAGTCATCGATGTCATAGTCTACACAGAAGATAGCCATAGATGTCATAGTCTACACAGAAGATAGTCATAGATGTCATAGTCTACATAGAAGATAGTTATCAATGTCATAGTCTACACAGAAGATAGTCATAGATGTCCTAGTCTACACATAAGATAGTCATCGATGTCATAGTCTACACAGAAGATAGTCATAGATGTCCTAGTCTACACAGAAGATAGCCATAGATGTCATAGTCTACAGATAAGATAGTCATAGATGTCATAGTCTACACAGAAGATAGTCATAGATGTCATAGTCTACACAGAAGATAGCCATAGATGTAATGGTCTACAGATAAGATAGTCATCGATGTCATAGTCTACATAGAAGATAGTCATCGATGTCATAGTCTACATAGAGGATAGTCATAGGACAAAGAGAAGAGTAGCAGGGGCCTTGGGAAATAATACATCATTTGATAATTTCCAGTCATTCTGCCACAGTTACAACAGCCTTAGATCATGTCACTGCCAAGAGAAGATGGGGAAATGATATGCAGGGTTGTGGCAGCCATCACACTTACCCAAGGTCTAGGGGTGGGGCAAGGATTTGGACATGGGCTGATATCATTGCGCCATTTAAAAAAAAAAAAGCCTTCATTGTGTGAAGAGAACCAGCTGCAGTATTTAGCTCAGGCAAGACCTTCCCTGCTACAGAGAAAGTCTTCTGTACCTTGGGATCCCCATACTGCCTAGGAGATTATAAGGATCCCTTCTGAAAACCTTTGTGGCTTTTTGTTTGGTTTTGCACTCTTTATTAAGCTGCAGAAGAGAACAATAGTTGCTATCTTAAAGAAAAAAGACCCACTGAACCATCTTTTTGTCAGTGGGTAAAGCACCTACTGTGCGCAGCAAACTTGAAATTCTCCGTGTCTGTAACCTTCCATGAGGAGAAACACTGAGATAGGTGGTTTTACTTTATACCTCGCCTACGATTTTGAAAGAAGCATATAGTATAGCTGCAGAGATCCCCAGGGAGGGACCCTCACCTCCATCTGAGGTGGCTGGTTTAGGTAATCAGAGTCAGAGGCAAGTCCTAATAAAAGTTGATTTAGGCAAATAATCTAGAGCAGCAATTTTGAACCTGTGGGTCATGACCCCTTTAGAGGTCAAACTACCCTTTCCTAGGGGTTTCCTATCAGATATTTTGCATACCAGACATTTTTTATTATGATTCACAGCAGTAGCAAAATTACAGTTACGAAGTAGCCATGAAAATAAGTTTATGTTTGGGGATCATCACAACATGAGGACCTGTATTAAACGATTGCACCATCAAGAAGGCTGAGAACCACTCAGAGGATATGTGCAGCAGGGCTTGGGGCTGCTCCAATCTGAGTAGATGAAGAAAATGAAGCCACAGAATGAAAACCAGCTCTGTCATGCAGAGATCTCTACCCCAGAGGGACACGGCCAGATAAACAGGCCAGGTTCAGGACACACAAGGCCAGTTAGAGGCCATTTAGATGCAACGTTCTTATTGATGACAACACGTTGAAGCAGTCTGATAACGAGTAGCATTGTCTGCCTGTGCCCTCTGTCTCTGTGAGGCAATTGGATGAAACAGAAACTGGCGACGGGAAGCCATTCTGTAATATAGCAAAGAGATGAAGGCCTGGGTGAAGGCAGCGGAGGCACAGATGGAGAGCAGGAGGCACGGGAAAAGTATAGGATGGATATTCAGTCCCATATCCTGAACCAGGACCAGCAGGTAATGGCAGAGAGTGAGGTGTCAAGGATGACTCCCAGGCACGTATCTTAAAAATTTTGGTGGATGGGTGACTCTTGATGGCTTAGCAGGGCTTCTCAACCTTTCTAATGCTGCAACCCTTTGATACAGTTCCTCATCTTGTGGTGACCCTCCAAACATAAAATGTTTTTTTATTGCTACTTCATCAGTGTAACTTGCCACTGTTACGAATCATAATGTAGATATCTGATTATGGAGGTTATCTGATGTGTGACCCCTGGGAAGAAGCCATGACCCACAGGTTGAGAAGTACTGGCTTAGAGAATGAGGGGAAACCGTAGATTTGTAGAAGAGACAGTTTGCTGAGTTAGAGGAACCCTTGGAACCCATTAGGTAGGCAACTGGAATCAAGGCTGGAATTTTCAAGAAAGGCCAAGACTAGAACTGAAGGACCACAGCCTGGATTGATGCATAACTAATAAACAGCAATTGAATTTCCCAGAAGAGTATCTAAGGTTAAAAAGGAGATAGTTACTGGCATAGATTAAGAAGCAGGGAGTTAGTGAAGAGGACTGTGGGAAGAAGGTGAAATAGAAAGGTGTGGAATCCCAAGAGTGAAGGCCAGTGGAGGTGGAGTCATCAATATGCTGTTCTGTAGAGAGGTCTAAAACAGCCGAGAACTCCATCTGGTTTGGGAGAGAGACAGAGACAGAGACAGAGAGAGCCACCCACTCACTCATCCATCCATGGTGGTTCAGGGGAGGGATGTCTTGGCAGAGTTAGGGTGAAGCCAGAAGCAGCCACAGAGCTGAGAAAGGTTGGGACCAGAGGCAAACATGATTCTTTCTCCATCCCACATCGTTTCTTTAAGGCCTGCTAAGTGGCATCCTCTCTCTCTCATGCATAAGAATGCTGAAGTTAAACTAAGATCAATCTTTGATGCTGGGAGATTGAACCAATCCTACCCAGATTCTTACTAGATTGAAAAAAAAATGAACATTCTAGGTAGAGGAAAATTATCTTTATGTCTCCAGTGTCCTGATTCTTAGGAAATCTAGACTTCCGTGTGGTGGAGTTATTTTGTCAGAAAAAGCAATACTTAGCAAATAATGTGATATTTTTCCTCTTTATTGTTTTAGTGTAACCAAAACCTGTACTGCTAGTAAAGTCAACACATGAAGTTTTAGCTCTGTCTCACACAAGATCTGATCTGTAAGCAAACTAATACAGGCTTTAAAAAAGATCAAGTTGCCAGATTCACATAGAATGGCATCTTCACATTTTAAATTAGTGAAATCATTTGGGAAATAGTGTTCATACTCAGAGGTACCAAAATCTGTCTGGGCAGTTGGTTCTGTCTTAACTATATCGACAGAGCCTTCAACTCAGAAAAAGAACCTAAGGGTTGTTTTGTTTGTTTTAATTTTTTTCTTTTTTTGTCGTGTGAGTTGGAGTTTATTGTTTTTGTCAACTTAGATATAAAATTCTGAGGGTAAGCCTCTTTATTAAGTCCTACCTCTCCATGGTAAACGTCGTTGTAGGAGAGCCAGTCCAAAGCTGAGGAGCTTTTGCTAAAGCAACAGGAAATTTTGCAGTAACCACAACAAATATACATCGTCACACTCTTTGTGAGGTGACATACTGGAAATTCCAGGTGGTGCTTATTTTTAAATGTATGCTCTATTTAATGTGTCCCTAAGTTCCCAGTCTCCAAAATAAATCTAGTGTGGGCAGCACCCCATCTTCCATCTCCCATGCAGAACGTGGGCTGTTACAAATCCCAAGCAACCGAGTGTTACAATCATTCCAACTTTGTCTTGGCATCTAATGCCAAGGAGTGGATAGTCTAATAGGTGATGTGTTTTAATCTTAACAAGCACCTAAGAATTCATTGAATAAGAAGTTAGGGTTAGCAATCGACCCTGGCAAACTGAGGCTTTATAAATTCTGTCAATGTGAAATTGAGTTGTACCAAGAGTGGGTGTTGAGAAGGAGCATAAACCATCACCCTGCAAATGGGGACGTGTCATCATGAAGCTGTTCTTATTGGACGTTATTCACGAGTGTACCTTTGATTTATTTTTCTCCATGGGTCTGTAAATCTCTTTCTTGGATTGCAGATTGTATGAGTAGTAAGTTCCATGTGCCTGGAGATGGCTTGATTCCTCTCTTAGGCTTCAACTTTATTAAATACAGCAACAAAATGTTAGAGGCATCAACATAAAAAGATAGTTTAGATTCTGTGTTATTTTACATGTATTTCTCTTCTCTCTCTCTCTCTCTCTCTCTCTCTTCCTTCCTTCCTTCCTTCCTTTCTTCCTTTCTAACTAAATGGCCTTCTCTGAGAGGATTAGTCCCATCACAGTATGATGAGAAATACGGACGCTAGCACCTGAGTGGAGGTGACCATTGGTTATCTTTCTGTGGGGTGTGTTAGCTTCTGCATGTAATTGTGTTAGAGATCTCCTGCTTCTATTGTTTGCTTCCCCCCCCCCAAGTAAATGTGAGTATGGAATTCTTGATCACTTGAGTTGTAGACTTAACTCATTGACTTGTTTGTGTCAAGTGCAAAGCTTGAATTTACTAATGGCAAAAATCATCTTATATTTTAACCTAAGAATGTGTCACTGTAGAGCTCATTACATTTGTAGTCTTAACATGCAAGGGGTCATAGACCATGTATACTTGTAGGTTAAGTAGCCGTATCCTTGCCATGCATGCATCGTGGAATAGAACCGGCTACAAGAGCAGAAGATTCTGGACCTGCAGGGATCTCCTGGACAACCTGGGCCACTTTCCTTAGGTCAAGTCCATGAGAAGCCCAGAGCCTCTTCTAGTTTGTGTTGAATGGCCACACTTCTGCGCAGCGCTCTTTCTGGTGTACGGGGAATAGTCGTCGCCGCAAACATTCTACATTATTGTCATAAATGAGCAAAATACCCTAGGACCCAAGCTTATAGGTTCCTAGCCATTTATCGTTCCTATCCCTCACTCATCTCGAAGGTGCTTCTTAGGTGTTCCACAGTCACCCACTGGGCGCTGCTGTGCACATGGACGATCACAGGACAGACAGATCATCCACCTGTTAGTGGGACATACTTCAAAACAGTCTTTGGGTTGCTGAACCATGTTGTAGCATAAGGAAAATCCTGCAAATGAATTCTCTTACGTTCAGAGTTTATAGCAGCCCATGTAGGAACCAGAGGAATCTGTGCTAGGGTTAGAGGTGACTTTATTCCACAGACTCTGTGGCTAGATGCCTGGGAAACACAGGGAAACTGGGAACGTGGTCACCAGTGGGCCCTTTTGGCAGGCAGAGGGGATTGAATCATCTCATTACCTCATTTTTAATTATTACCTCTTGACCTCATTCACTCACTCTCCCTCACCACATCATGTACTGATTTTAATTGGTCAGTAGCCGAAGAGTAACAAGCTTACTCGAACTTTCCAACACAGCTCAGGAAAACTTGGGCTACTGCGGATTCCAAGGTTTTGGATGGCAAAATCTGGCAAGGACTCCAAAGCAGGCAGAGAGCAGAGGGTGGCTCACTCAACAGAATAACCTCATTTAAGGCCCAAGAGCCAAGCTCATTTGCTAAAATTACTACACTCACTTCTCAATTATGCATTTCAAGGATTATTTATGTTGCGGATTGTCAATGATCACCCTGCCTCAGCCAACCAAAGCAGGGGATGGAGTCAGATGCTAAATCAGTAATTGTGTATAAAGTAGGGTTCAGAGAACTGCTAATAACTTGGATTATTCATCGGGGAAGGCCTGTTGAAATTATTGAAGACATTAATGTTGACTTTTTTTTCTCTGAAAATAGGGCTGCTTGATTTTCGATGGTCACAATTGTGCAAGTTGCCTGCCTTCTCTGTGCCTCAGAGTCTCCTTGTCATATATATATTAGGGCTATCCCAAGATAAATCTTAAGGTCTCCTCCAATGCTGACATCCTATAAATACAGGACTGTTACTTTAAAAGGCCAATGGTAATATAAAGAAATGGCCAAATAATCTTGATCAGGGTAGCTTAATAAACAAGCATCTGTGATCTTCAGTCATAAAGCACCACAAATCTGTGCTGACTTCCGTTATGCGCATGCTGGTTTTTTGTTATTTGTTTGTTATTAATAATTTCAACAGGCCTTCCCCGATGAATAATCCAAGTTATTAGCAGTTCTCTGAACCCTACTTTATACACAATTACTGATTTAGCATCTGACTCCATCCCCTGCTTTTGGTTTGGTCTTTTAAGAATTTTTAATATTTAAAAATCATGTCATCTTAGAATGTTTATACTGGAAAGATCTTTGGTTCTTCTCAGCCTTGTTAGCTTTTGAGTTTGTTCTCTTACATAGACATCTTGTACTTGCTTAAGAAACTGATTGCTTATTGATTAATGGATAATGCTGAAGGGTCTGGTGTTGATAAACAGTCGTGAATCACTGAAACTGCTGGTCTGCTATAGTTTGGACTTTAAATGTACCCCAAAGGCCTGTGTGTTAAAGGCATGACTGCCAGGCCAGTGCTGTTGGGGAGTAATGGGTACTTTAAGAGCCAGGGCCTTGTGGGAGGTTTTAGGTGCATGCCCTTTGGGATAGTGGGGCCTGACCCCTCCTATTCCTTGTTCTGTCTCCTTGCTCTTATTCACGCTTCCTGTTCAAAGTAATGGCTCAATAGAAACCACCCCTTCCCCAAACCCTCAGTCTCCAAATTCCTTTTCTCTTTTTAATTATCTCAGTTATTTTTTATCATAGCAACAAAAAGCTTAATAATGCATAATGAATGCTTTGTAAGTTTTTATGATCACCAATTTTCTGTTATCATTTGTATCAGTGTTCCTTCTTCTAACCAATATATGGATTTTATTGCAATAAAGGAAAGAGTACTTGAGAGCATGCATATGAAAGTCTATATGTTTTATTTAAAAGCTCCCACTTGGTAAGTAGCATGTTGCCTCTTTATTCCCCCCTTCAGCCATAATCAGATTTACTGGGACATTTCATCTTAGATGCTCAACTATAAAATGGGACAACCCTCCTCTTCCTTACTTCCTCACCAGTAACAGATACAAAGAGAATAAATATGAGTACTTCTTGAATTTTTAAGGAAAGTTTAAATATACGTTTGGAAAGTTGCCTTGTAGAGCTAAATATTTCCAGTACAAAATTTCATACATAGTCAATAATGTCCATGAAATGTCTCATTTGATCTCATGTTCCCCTATGGACTAGCGTCTGTCTCCATAGCTCGTATGTCCTCTAAAATTCAAACAATTTTCCCCATTGCCCACAGAGGTCTGGAAGGTCTAAACCGTGTTGGGTGGCAGGATCATTTTTGTCTTTATTATGCACTAGCTTCTCTTAATATTTTCAGGCATGGTTTTCCTTCCTCCAGAGCAGTGGTTCTCAACCTTCCTAATGCTGCGCCCCTTTAATGCAGGTCCTTGTGTTGTGGTGACCCCCGACCACACAATTATTTCAATTGTTCATTCATAATTGTAATTTTGCTGCTGTAATACCTGTGTTTGCCAAGAGGTCGCAACTCATAGGTTGAGAACCCTGCTCTAGAGGTTAGATTTGTGTATTTGCTTTTAGGAATTACATCCTATTTTTATCATACCACTTCATGTTCATGTGTAGGAGCATAGTGGGAACGCTCATTGGAGTGCCTTTATTCTCCAAACCCACTGACCACATTGCTCAAGAAATATTCCTTAATATAAGCAAATCACATTCAGCCACATTTTCTAGTTTCAATGATTCTTTAGCTGAGAACAAGGGTGGTCATTCCAGGGTGGCTATAACACAGAGTAAATGAGAGAGGGCTGCAAGTCCTTGACCCTGGCAGTCAGCTGAGCTGGTCAGTCCCCAGATCTACTTCAGTTTTGTGGAAAAGGGTAAGCATTGGCCTCAGGTCCGAGGGAGTTGGCTGTGAGCTTTTCAGAATTGAGACTGTTCTCATCTGGCCCCTTACTTTGGGAGAAGAAATGTATCACATTTCTGGAATGCAGTAATCAAGTCAAAGATGATGAGGCAAAATATTTCTAGCTGGATGATTCCTCCTGTGCACATGAATGATATTTCTTCGGCTGCTAAGCATTAGCTTTTTAATAGAGTATTTATTAACTTAAACCATACTCTCTTAAAACTTTCTTGCAAAACTTCCAAATGGCTCTGTTTATTGTTTTCTTGAAGACCAGCCCTCTTATTTTTGGCATTGCCTGATAGCATTGGACTTCAACCCAACCCTTCATCGCTGAGCAGTGACGTAGTGAGAAACTCGATAGAGGAGCACCTGTGAGGAGTGACGCGTGGTTGCTTGGGTGGGCGCTACAGGGCCGACTGTGAGGCAATCCTCAGGAGCAAACCCAGGTGAGCAGGGCAGAGGAAATCCTGTCCATCGGCTCAGCACAGAGCTCTGAGATCTGAAGTGATCAAGCGGTGTGGCCCAGGACAATTGCGTGCTGCCAAGTCGTGCTTCCCTGCCAGCCCTGCTGTCCTCAGTGACCTCAGGGGCCCTCATTGACACAGTGCAGGGACTGAAGAGGTCTGTCTAGATAATAGGGATGTGTAGTGTCAGAGATTTTCAACTTTGGATGGAGGCGATGTGTGCCACACTGGGGTGGGTGGGAGGAAGTAGTGTGGACACAGACATCTTCTGTGCCTCTGTGGGTTCTGTAGAGAGCCTAGGTATGGGCGCCTGTCAGGACTTAGTGGGCTTCTGAGTTCTTTCTTGACAGAAGCAATTGTATGCTTGTTGGATATCAAGTATTATGGGAGTGGCGACAGTTCAATACCAAAGGTAATTAGTACGATCAGTTTCATGTTGATTAGAGAGATAGATTTGTCCCCAAACTTGTAGAAGACCTTCTGTTAGGGTGACACGGCGCGTCCTTCACCAGCCTGAAGCTCAGAGGGTAAATGCCTCATTCACTTCTGGATACATGGGCAGTGAAAGTGTTTGGTGGGCTCTCCCAGAGTTCTGTGTGTGTGGTATGTGTGGGTGTGGCCCTGATGTGAGCCAGTCCATTTACTGCCCGCCTTCACTTCATCCCCTTTCCATTAGTCATGAAAGAAAAAGCTCCCTTGGTTAATGATAATTCAGATTCAAAAGTAAAATGTGAGTGGTCACATTACTGAATCAAGTAGGGGAAGCGTCAAATCCCTTTGTGTTGTCAGCCCTGGTTATGCAGTGGAGAACAAAGCAGGTATGGCCTGCAGTGTCATTTACTGGACCTTTACTTGGAGACTCTGGGTAGCCCCAAGTGTCATTATTCCCCCCCTGGGATCTGTTGGACATGGTTGTGATGTTGGTTTATGGGGTTTTGATAAGTCACTCAGAGTCAGTATAAAGACACAGTTATCTTGGGCTGGTGACAGAGTTAGAACAGTTTGTCAGCTTATACCATAACCCATTGGTAACAGAGAAACAAGGCAAGCATCTGACCAGCAGAGAAGGATACTGCCACTATTGATGTGACCCTCATGAACAGACTGCTAAATGGAGGAGGTGTGGCAGTGCCCTTGGATGAACTGGGACTTCTTTGGTTGTCACCTAATGAATATATAGTCTTCTGATTGTTCAGTGTCTGACTGTCATGCTTTCTTCATCCCAGAGACATTCTTAGGCAGTCTTAGTTCCAGATGGCAAGACCAGGGCCGTCTGGGGACCATCTGGAGTTCTGGCCTAGAGTGCACTTGCTGCAGGGAGATAGGGTCAGGCCTAAGTGTGGCTGCTTTAGGTACACTGCTAGGTACCTGGGATCAATCAAAAGACAGGGGAGACCCAGTCGCTATAACAATGAACAAAGTTAACATACAAATAGGATAGAGACAAAATCAATCCAGCCTGTGATGGATGTTAGTCAGGAACATAGAAGCTGGGTAGGAAATGACCAGAATTGATGGGCTGGCTGCAGTAGATCTCTCCTGCACAGGTGAGTACATTGGCATGTGAGATGAATTGCCGTGTGAGGAGAAAAGGAGTAACAGCCTAGGCCACTGGTTCTCATCCCTCCTAATGTCCTAATGCTGCGGCCCATTTATCCAGTTCCTCGTGTTGTGGTGACCCCCAACCATAAAATTATTCTGTTGCTATTTCATAACTGTGATTTTGCTACTGTTATGGATCATAATGTAAATACCTGATATGCAGGAGATCTGATGTGTGACCCCATCACATGTTTGAGAACCACTGGCCTAGAAGAAGGGAGCAGTGCACATAGACAGGGCTGAGAGATCTTTGTTAGCTCAGATACAGATGGTTCAGACGGTGGTCAAGGGGGAGAAGGGGTAGACTAGGCTCGGAGGGGGTGGTCAGACAGACTATCAAGTGCCTTCTTATTCTTGAGAAAGAATTTGGGAGGTCCTAACTGGAATTCGCCGGATGGTTTGAATACAGTCATGCCATAGTCCTAGATAACACTATCATTGGCTCTATGGGCTGATACTGAACTTATATCTTGAGGTCTTTGCCTTTCCATCTGGTGTTTTGTGTCCTTTGATTTTTATCTTTTGCTTCCTAGTGTGCAAAGTAAGCACAAATCTAATGTCAAAGTCTGCTCTCCTTCCATATACTCCTCCTCCTCAAGCTTTGGTTTATGAGATTAGCTAGACCTATGAGGAGTTTCCCCCTCCTCCTCTTCAAGGCTTCATTTGTGTGGCAATCCTACTAGGCCTTTCTTCCATTTGCTTCTCAGTCCAGGTGTGATTTCTTTTCAGTACTAGACCTTTGTAATTTCGGAAACCAATATATTCCCTTAACTTCAAGATGCACGTTTTTAAAGAGCCAGTCATTTCTATTAAGGGGAGGTTACATAAGCATGAATATTTACGTGTGTGCATGCATAGGCTTGCTCTGAAGAGATATACAAGCTATAAATAAGAGTGATTACTCTGGAGAGGGGACCGGAGGCTGGCCTCCACTGGAAAACCTACCCACTATTATATGCTTTCTGATCATCGTATGTCTCTCCTCAGATGTGCTAGAACAAAGAGCTGTGAGAGGATGCCATGCTCTTCAGTGTACTGAAGGCCAAGGATTAAACTCAAGCGAGGTCACAACTGCTAATTCTTTGAAAGCTGGATCAAGATTCAGGTGGAGCATTATAGCTGCATGGTCTCAAAGTTTGATTTGCCAAGCTTTGATCTTTCTTAGTAGTTCCATAAATGAATGCTGTGATTCACTGAATGTGGCATCTTAAACTGGATAAAATACAGCCATCAGTGTCAACCTATAAAGAATCAATGTAATCACATTTTTTTTTCTGCATTGAAAATCATGACGTTAGGTAGCATGTGGTATCCCTTTCTGTATCTGTTGTCAGAAGTGGAGACGTCTAGAGCGGGTGTCGCATTCAGGGAGTAGAGAGCCCAAACGCTGTACTAAAGGAATTTTGATCTCCTAAGAATTACCTCACACTATAAGTCAGAGGCAAAGATACAAAAATGTGGGACATTAAAACAGAGCATAAAGTCCCTTTATTCTTACCTTAGCTTCCGATGGCTGCCAATAAACACCATGAACAAAAGCAACTTGAGGGAAAAAAAACATTTATTTCATCTTACAGCTCCCACATCACACTCTGTCACTGACGGAAGTCAGGGCATGAACCTAGAGGCAGAAACTGAAGCAGAGACCATGGAAGAATGCTGTTCACTGGCTTGTTCCTCATGGTTGCTCAGCCTGCTTTCTTACACAACTCAAGACCGGCCGCCCAGGAGTGTCACCACCTACAGTGGTCTGGCCTCCCCCGTCAATCATTAATCAAGAAAATGTCCCCACAGGCTTGCCTCTGGGGCAATCTGATGGTGGCTTCTTATTCTTGCCATTTAGATAGGAAGGAAGGAAGGAAGGAAAGAAGGAAGGAAGGAAGGAAAGAAGGAAGGAAGAAGGGAAGGACCTTTGTTTGTCACCATGTCAGTTAACTTTTTCCTTTAGCAGTTTAGAGGAGCAGAGCTTCACTGTGGCTCATGCTCTGGAGAGTGCGGTCCATCACCACAAGGTGGTTCGAGTAGCTCAGTTTTTGGCTGGGCCTGGAGAGTGGCTTGCTTACATTCTGACAGATCTGGGCCCAGAGAGCTCAGATGGAAATGGGGCCACACTCTAACATAGCCATCCAAAGGTCTGGTCCTGGGGACCCAACTTTATCAGCCATGCCTGCTGTCTAAAAAGTTCATAACTTCCTAAAACAGCCACCAAGTTGAGCCTAAGTGTTCAAACACACAACCCTGTAGGGGACAGTTTGACCCATAACAGCCAATATCTGTGTTTTGCCATGACACCTGACCTCAACATTCCCTTTTGTCTCTCACCTCTTTATTATTTGGTTTAGTGACTGTCAAGAGTTTGCAGGGATCTCTGTTGACTACCAGAACCTATTACCAAAGTCCCTTATTTAAGTGACTAATGTCATCTTAAGCCTGGACTTAAGCCTGGAGATTAGAGTTTAGAACAGAGACAATGATTAATACTGGAAGGGGCCTCCTTCTCCTCTACAGTTAGAAAATCCATTTGTTCAATGAGCATCTCATGTCCTCAGGTGTGTGTGATGCTGGGGATTGAACCCAGGACGGCACACACATTCCTAGTGTGTTCTATGTATTAGTCATAATCTAGAGTTCAAGGAATGCAAGCAGAAATGCCCCCTCCCTTCCATCAATTTCTGTTCTACATATAGTCTGAAAGCTATTTAGTCCTTTAGTCCAAGGACAGGACCTGTTTTTGAGCATGGATGAATGTCATATTTCCTGACTTTATTTCGGATTCCATGGCGAAAATAAATTTCTAAGTACTAACTTCCATTTCTTTTTTTTAAAGATTTTATTTATTCATTATGTATACAGTATTCTCAGTATTCTGTCAGAAGTATGCCTGCACACCAGAAGAGATCACCAGATCTCATTACAGATGGTTGTGAACCACCATGTGGTTGCTGGGAATTGAACTCAGGACCTTTGGAAGAGCAGGCAGTGCTCTTAACCACTGAGCCATCTCTCCAGCCCTAACTTCCATTTCTTTAGAGTGTGTGTATATATACACAAAAATGCATATTCTGTAAACTGTCTGCCTTTGCCCTCTTCAATACAGTGCCTGTAAACTCATTGCCAGCCTATGCCAGGGTGATTAAAAAAATCTTTCACGGAATGCTAATTATCATTAAATTCTAAGCACTTGTATTGTTCCAGGTTTAACCCTATGAATGTACTCTCTTTGAGCAGGTGAAGACTTCCCTTGCCTGTTAGCTATTCTAAGAAACAGTAGCAAGAAGGATCAGCAATCTTGCCTAGGGCACTTCCCATGTAAAAGCTTTCCTTTCATCCTTTCATCCAACCTTTTAGTAGAGCCTAGAGGGATTGCTGAGTTCGTTGTCAATGCTTTATACAGTGTGGAAATTCCTAAATGCTATCTTTTGGATTACAAAGCCACACACTGACGCACAGGTGTGTTAAGTGATCCATGTCTATCCAGTATACACACAATGATGGGCTTGGTCACAGACATGTTTACAAGTAGACTAAAATGTGTATCCATTTGACTTGAGACACTGGAGGCCGCCATTCCTGTTACCCTGTTGTGTTTATCTGAAGAAGCTTGCCCTGCTCTCTTGCTCGAGTGGCTGAGGGTTGGAATATTAATTGTATGGATGCACGGGGCGCAGAGGAGGGTAAACCACGGCTAGCCCTGTTACAGTTTTGGAGAGGGAGCTCTCACGTTACAGAAATGAGCAGGAATCAGTGAGCGCACGTTATGTGATGCCGGCAGAAAACAGCCTCAGTATCTGGTTCAAGAGCTTTGCAGTTTTCTAAGGGCCTTTGTGGGACCATGTAAGGCGAACTAAAACGCCACGAAGAGCATGTTGAGGGTCAGTGAGACCATAAATTATGCTAGCACAGAAGTCAGAAGGCCATTAAAATCTGAAAAATACAGCGTGTAAAGTGTCCCAGTGAGGCTGAGCGAGGTCAGCACGGAAGGCACATTCGAGTCTGCTTATCTCTGGTTGGACTGACACATGACTCCGGTCACATTCAGTCTCATTACTGCTCAAGTGTGAAGGGTCCCCTTGGAAAGAATGTACCCTTTCACACACAAACATTGCTGCATTCTGAGACATGGGTCAGCCATGTGGTTCAGGAGATTAGCACCAAGCATTTCCACAGAGCATATTCAACACATTAAGTTGACCAGTTGATAACGCCCTCCCAGGGTGAGTGCTGCCTTTGGGTTTCCCGCACCTGGACCTCTTGTTTCAGAGGTCCAGGTCCTCAAAGGAGGATGACATGTATTGTAATCCAACCCAACTTGGTACGGCTGTGTTCTTGGTTGGTGATCAGTTCTTCGGGTGAGTGGGAAAGCTATACATTAAGCTATATGTTAAGCTCGCATGTTCTGTTCCCAGGACTTCAAGACAGCTAATTGCTTCCTGCAAACAGTTTTGTGACCCTTTCAGATTCTTGTCCTGTGAATATGTAGACTGTGACTTCTTTCATTCCCTTACAGGGATATTTGACTTAAAAAACTCAAGCTTCTGTGGTCAGAATGCACTCTCTTAGGCGTGTGATGTTTTCTGTGATTCTCAGGACCACATCCCACCTATTTGCCTAGACAACTAGGGACCTAAATGACTTAAACTCCAGAGACTTCTACTGCTGTTGTCTTTCCTTAGTTCTTTCCCTTCTTGGCTTGGCCGACATTCAGTGTTTTTTATGCCACTAAAACTAATGTTTTCCACTTAAACCTAAAATTAGTTTATCTTCTGTAAGCTGAAATTTGATTGTTAACTTTTTAAGAAAACAAAGTTTAGAACTAAAGTTCCATGTTATAAAGATGTTAGTTCATGCAGCATAGTGAGGAGGCCAGAAACAATACAGTTAGTCTAACTGGGATGAAAGTGAATTTATTAACCCTTCTGCCCAGGGTAAGTCATAATACTGAGGTGCCAGTTGCCTCCAATATTGTCCTCCTGACAAGAGGACTCTGTTGCCTACCAGCTACCCCATCTCAATACTTACCAACCCTCCCCTTTCTAATCTGAACATCTCTTGATTCAGTTTGTCAGTTTTCTTTTTAACTCTTAAAAATAGAAACAAGCGAATAAGCCAGATGGCTCAGTGGGTAAAGGCGTCTGTTGTCCAGCCTGACGACCTGAGTTCAATCCTCAGAACCTCCATGGTAGAAAGAAAGAACTGGCTCTCAAAAATATCCTCTGATCTTTACACACCGTGCTCTTCTCAAAACACACTAAAAAAGATTAATAAATTTAAAAAATGACTGGTAGAACAGAGGAGGCGGTTGGGAAAGGATGTTTTGAAAAATCATATGAAAACCAGCTACCTTATAAGGTACACACACACACACACAACTTAAATACACACATGTTTAATTGGAGTTAACATGGGATAATACTCCACCTGGAAACTATAGACTGATGAACAAAAAGCCCAGTTCAAGGTGTGGGAAACCCCTTCCCTTTGAGTTGTTGTCAGGAGTGGCCCAAGGACATCCCCAAACAATACAAGCTGTGGCCATTGTTCTTGATTGCGTATCAGAACTTTATGATAAGATCCTATTGCCAAAGACCACACAACTGAGTCATAGAACATGGAAAAATCAAGCTGGTATTGACCAAGAACTTTCCTCCTTGCTTTCATAGTATTGGAAGGTACTATGTAGGCTACTAGGAGGAATCATCAATATTTTGTGAATTTGTGAGTTACAGTAATGACCTGCATGGCAAGATATGCTAGTAGGTGCAATAGTGTTATGGAAGTAACTAGCCGCTTTCTGATTGGATTTAAGGCCCCACACATATGATAGAGTAAATAATCGGGTAAAAAACTCACGGCTGGGAAGCTCAGGGAGAGCTTATACTATTATTTTACCAAATGAGC
The DNA here is from genome assembly GCA_004026605.1 of Ondatra zibethicus. Taxonomy (NCBI): domain Eukaryota; kingdom Metazoa; phylum Chordata; class Mammalia; order Rodentia; family Cricetidae; genus Ondatra; species Ondatra zibethicus. The sequence goes on along the minus strand of PVIU01002757.1, from coordinate 24,846 downwards.
ATAGTATCAAACTGCCATTTAAATTCATATCTCTCTGTTTATAGGTTAGTGAAGTTCTCTGTCCTCATCAGAGAGGCTTCTTTGTGCCCTAAATGGCAGTTGACACTAAAACTTGCAACCAGTCGAATTATAGAAGCTAAATGTGTGTGGAGTGCTCAGCCATAAATGGGATGTTTATATCATAGCCTTTCCCTGCAAGACTTGGAGATCATCACAGAAGAGATTATGATAAAAAAAGATCATAAGAACTAGAAGTCAGGGAAGATTAGGGTATAACTGTATGTTCTGGATACAATAGGGCTGCTGTGGTAGCCTGTGCAAGACACAAGATCAAGTCAGTCAACATTAGAGCATGTAGAAGGGAAAGGCTCATGACCCCGCCCCCCAGCTGAGGAGCTATTGACAGTTGATGGCTACTAGGGTTTTCATTAAGGGTGTTTGCTGCCTCTGGTAAATCAGCCTTGCTTCAGTGGATGGCCCCACACCTGTGCGTGTATGGGCAATAGAAATTGGATTTAGTGGGTTATTTGGGAAAAAAAAAGACATAAAATTAAAATGCAGCTGAGGGTCTGGAGGGGTAGATCCAGGAGGAGTTAGGGGCAGAAGTGGGGATGGATATGAGCAGAATACATTGTATGCATGTATGAACCTCTCAACAAAGTAGTAAAAGCACTATAATAGAATAGACATAGAAGCCAGTGGGATAGTATCCTAAAGAGTAGTCACCTAATCGTTATAGTTGCAGGGTGCTTAACCTCGTGTTTCATCTCTGACCTTTTGATACACACAGGCCACTGGTTCTCAAAGTGCAGTCTTCAATTTATCAACATCACTGTCTCTGGAGGACTTGCTAATTGTGGCTCTGTGAGCCTACGCCAGATTGCTGCTAAGCTCCAAGTGTTGGCTATGGGGCCCAGCAATTTGACTTTTCACTGGCTCTGCAGGTTCAGCTGTATGCTGAGTTTGATCTATGCTTAGTGTGTAGACAGTTGAGGAGTTCAGTCACAAGAGAGAAGTCTGCCCCTGCCACATGTCTGATACTTCAAATTTGTCCCGAAGACCCCTATGGTAGGCAGGCTTGACCAGTGGCTCTGAATGATTCCAGGCTTTCTTGGTCAAAGGCAAACTCTTAAAATACTGAAAATTCACTGATGGATGGGAAAGGATCTTTGCAATCTGCCTGTGAACTAAGCAGATGCCACTCACCAGAATCTGCTCAGAACCTGTTTGGGAAACCGTCCCTAATATCTCTGCTATGGTTAGCCTCTCAATAGCATGGTTACAAATTCTGAATTGTCAGTTTTAAACTTTCTTTGCTCTTTAGACACGCATTACCTAATAAGGGTCTGGATGACTTTCATAACCCCTTTCTCTCTTTCTTTCCAACAGTTGGCACTAAACAGATTTCTAGATCATTGTATTTTCTTTGAAAGATCAAACTGGCTCTTTTTTGGTCCATTTCCTATTACACATCTGTGCTTTAAAGGTCCTTGAAATTTGGTGACCATCAGGAACATTGAGGACTAATTTTTTTTCAGTGTGGGACTTCGGTTCCTCTTATTCCAATTAGCATATGGCTCAGGAGTATAGCCTTTTTATGTCTATGTTGATAAAAATTTTAAGTGATTGCTTAAACATTTCATCCTTTCAACATGTTTGGTTTGAGTTTAAATGAATGGAAATTTGTGGTAGCTTTCTGAAACCTGTAATAAACTCATTGGAATGAGTGAGGAACAGATATCATATGTTTCCCAAACCTTCCTTGGATCTGTGGCTGGGAAAAGCTGTCATTCAAGGGTTAATGGTATCCAGGCCTTATTTACATTTGTGGGATTGGGATGTGCAAAATGGGCCTCTTGCACTCAGTCCAGGTTTGTGGAAGATTAGCTGTTCTAAACAGAAATGGAAGAAGAATGCGTAGCGTGGACAACAGGATTTTTTTTCCCCCCTGTGTGTGGCTACGGAGGGATAGAAAGGGATGCGATGAGGTTTAGAAATTAAGTGTAGACTCGTGGCTCCTCTCCTAATTAGCATCAGAAAGCATGCAGTCGTGGGCTTTCCTGACGGGCTGCCCACATTCTGCATGCTGTTACTCAGTAGAAAGCTCTGCCCTCCGTGAGGCAGACAGGTATGGTTATGACTGCAAATGCTGTTTGCTGATTCTGGTTGACAGCCCAGTGTGTGGCTGTGCTTGAACTCATGCTGTGCTGAACTGGAGGGAGGCAGCCATGCGGGCTGAATGTTTTGGAAGCCGTCTAGAGCTCACAGGCATCTATGAGCCAGCAGAACCTGGAGGGCTGGAGTGGATCATGGAAATAGTAATTTTTTTCCCCACAATATTTTGCACCAAGAGGCCCTTTCACGTTAGGCATTTGTCACAGAAAAAGTTGTCTGGCCGCCTACTGCATACAGAGTTAGAGATTATTATCTCGAAGGTTTGAAATGATTCTAAGAATAATTATGGGTGGTGGCGGCGCACGCCTTTAACCCCAGCACTTCAGAGGCAGAGGCGGGCCGATCTCTGTGAGTTTGAGGCCAACCTGGTCTACAGCGTGAATTCCAGGACAGCCAGAGCTACACAAGAAACCCTGTCTCAAAAGTAAATAAATAAATAAAATATTAAAAATAAATAAATAAGTATATTTCTGTATTCTCTCTAACTCCCTGAGGTTGGGTCTTCATTGGCTAGTTGTATATACCAATAAGGGAAAATTTTAATGCCATTATATGCAAATGTATTTATTTTGTTTGCTAAAAAATAAGAATTATACATTTCCTTCAGGCCAAGCTCTTGGTATCTATAAATAGCAGAATGGTGGCCCTCATATTGTGTGAGCCCCAAAGTGTAATAGCTACAAAGGCTCACAGAAAACCTTAAATGTCCAGCGAGCCAGAGAACACCCGGTTCAGCATCCCACACTTACCAAGAGCACGCTGAGGCCAGGAAGGCTCCTGCTGTCACAGAGGCTGATGGGTAGCCAATTCCAGGAGCTTTGCCCTTTCCTATCCTTGCTCCTCAGGTGGACATGCTACATGCACAGAATTTCTTTTCTTTTCTCCCTCTTTTCTCCCCCTTCCATCCTGCCTCTGTCTTTGTTTCATGAGGTCTCATTGTGTGTCCTAACTGACTTCAACTCATAATCCCCCTGCATCAGCCTCCTGACTGCTGGGATTACAGGTGTGCACCACTAAGCTTGGCTTGTATGAACCTCATCCTGAGACACTGACTTGGTCCCAGGCACTGTGCTGGATTTAAGGACTGAAGCAGACAAAGTATCGCAGAGATTGTTTTCCAGGGGCTTCATTATACTTCATAATTGTATTCTTTATGTCTTGCTGCAAGTGTTTACAGAGCCTTAAAAACGTTTGTTCTGAAGAGGAGGGGACTCTCAGAGTGTGAGAGAGGTAACACTCACACTGGCTTCTGCAGTAAGCACCCATTCCTGATGATTTGAGAACAGGCAATCTTTGTTTTTTAAGAGTCTTTTTAAAAAAATTTAGTTTTTGTTTTTAAGTGCATTAGTGTTTTGTCTGCATATATGTCTGTGTTAGGGTGTTGGGTCCCCTGCAACTGGAGTTACAGACAGTTGTGAGCTGCCATGTGGGTGCTGATTGAACCCGGGTCCACTGGAGGAGCAGCCAGTGCTCTTAACCGCTGAGCCATCTCTCCAGCCCCAAGACTAGACATTTGTACACTGTGAAAGAAGAGAGAAAGCAACAGTGTAGAGTCAGAATACTGGGACCGACCCTGGCCCTGACTCACCTGTCCCTGACACCCAAGTTGGACGCGGAGTCCCTTTGAGCAATACCCCCCCCCATGGCTCACACGTTGGAAAATGCCATGTGGAAGGGCTCATCATAAGTGCATAGTTACCTCAGGGCAGCTCACACTTAGAGCCTAAGCAGCTGGCTAAGAAATTCCGAAGCTCATGCTGAATAGTGTTGAAGGTCAGTAGTAAACATGGCTGTTACACCATCCTTGGTTTTTCAAAGTTCTTTCTGAGAGAATAGGTCTGTTCTCCACACTCACTTCTGGACCTAGAAGCTAAGGGCACTCACCTAGATGCATGGCATGCCCAGCTCCGTCCACAGGTGGGAAGTTGGTATCTAAGGGCAAAAGTCAGATGAGGCCCATGAGGGCTGGATTCGAAGCAGCAGGCCAGGGAGCCAGAAAGGCTGTCGTCGGGTACAATGACAGGGGGCAGAAATCAGTGGCAGAGAAGGAAATGGCACATAATCTTCAAGAAGAAGGTCTGACTTACAGGAGTACACTGTTGCCATGGTAACTCATTGCTATGTCTCTCTCGTCCACTGGGCATCATGGGAACAAGCACCCTAGCAGGGCAAATGGATGCTCCCCAGAGAGAAGCCTTTGAAGTTTGCTGTTTCTGAGCCAGGGCTCGTCCTCACTGCTATTTCCCTTGACTGTAACATGGTATGATTTGACCCAGTTGATTCCAGGCCTCACCATTGTCTCTCCCCCACCCCCACCCCTTCCTGAAGGTCACATGGGCTCTCTTCCCTTGACTAGGCTTTTCCAGTGGCGCTGCCGTGGTAACAGTTCATCCCACAGGTATCTCTTGTCTTGGAATCACCTGATGTTCTCTTTGGGTAGTGAAAGACCCTGCTGATGGAGTATGTGTGTGTGCGCGCATGCGCATGCATGTGTGTGTTTGTGTTAAACCAAATGTTTTTCCATCAAAATTTTTTTTAATTCCATTTTTTTATGTGTGTGTGGGGAGGCAGGGCAGTGTGGGGAGCCATGGCCCCGGGGATGGAACTCCGGTCATCGGTCTTGAAGGCAAGCATATTTACCCATGGAGCCACCTCCCTGGTCTGGGATTCTTAGCAAAATGAAAAAAAAAACATATCTGTGAAGATGATTGTGATAGTTCTGAGAGCACAGGGCGATGTCTTCCTCAGAGTCTGCTCTCTATATGGGCAAGTGTTGAAATTGAGGTAATGGGGTGGAGGGGACCAAAGCCAAAATGGAGTTTCCAGGTTTAACAGTGATATGGTTGTTTTGGGTCAGTGCCGAGTTAGAGCAAGGCTTGTCCGTGTTATATGCTTTGATAAGGTTGTGTTATAACTGGATTAAGAAAGCAGGAGGACTTTAGGGAGGGAAGAATAAGCGAATCCATCTGCTCTCGAGACTGACAGAATATTCTTTCACGTAACTATTTTAAATTCTCAGTCTTAGGAAACGTTTCTCTGGGTTTACTTAAGAAACCCTCTCCGTTTTTGTGTGTATGAATGCTGGCTTAGACTTCAGATACATTTTGAAATACAATAGCCTTTAGGCACCAGAAAGTCACAAAATTAATCTATTACAAACTGGAAGAAAATGAAAGTGGTTATGAGTTCTAGCTATAAAGTAATCAGAGACCCATAATAAGGAGTAAATATACACATACATTAGAACAGATGAAAGTTAAAATTTGCTTAAGTCACAAGATAAACAGAATTAGGCTGGGGATTGTAGCTCAGAATCAGACTGTTTGCCTAGCATGCATGAACCACTGGGTTTAACCCTAAGCTGCATCTCCCCCAACACACTATTAAACACACTAGCAGTATTAACCCTTTGGTATATTTGTTCGAACAAGGATAGACAATAAGTGCCGAAGCTATTCTTATTTGTATGTGTGTTTGTAAGTACCTGTGGAGGTCAGAGGTCAGTCTCAGGTGTTGTCCTCAAGACAGCTGCCCACTTTTTTTTTTTCTGAGACACAGTCTCACCCTTGGACTCAGGGCTTGACAACTGGATGGCCAGGGAAACCCAGAGATCTTCCTGTCCCTGCTTAGTGCTGGATTCTAAGCATGTTCTACCACACTTGGCTTTTTATGTGGGTTCTGGGAATCAAGCTCAGGACCTCAGGCTTACACAGCAAGCATTAAACAGACAGCTACTTTATAAACCCTCAACAACAACTTCTTCTTCTTCTTCTTCTTCTTCTTCTTCTTCTTCTTCTTCTTCTTCTTCTTCTTCTTCTTCTTCTTCTTCTTCTTCTTCTTCTTCTTCTTCTTCTTCTTCTTCTTCTTCTTCTCCTTCTTCTCCTTCTTCTCCTTCTCCTCCCTCTCCTCCTCCTCCTCCTTCTCCTCCTCCTCCCCCTTTTCTTCTCCTCCTCCTTCCCCTTCCCTTCCTCCCTACTCCTCCTCCTCCCTTCCTCCCTTTCTCCTCCTCCTCTCTTTATTTATGTGTATGGGTGTTTTGCCCACATGTATGGCTATGTACCACATCTCTGTAGGGCCCTTAGAGACCAGAAGAGGGTGTCATATTTCCTGGAACTGGCATTGCAGAAAGTTGTGAGCCACCATGTGGGTGCTAGGAATTGAACCAGGGTCCTCTGGAAGAGCAACCAGTGCTCTTAGCCTCTGAGCCATCTCCACTCAAAGCAATGTTATATGAAGAGCCCAGGGAAGAATAATGTTGAATTATATTTAAAATATTGAAAGCTCAAAAAACTAAGGAAATATAAATGTTTCTGGTGTATTTTCAGCTGTTGTTAGTTTCATTACTAGGTATCAAAGTAAAGTAAAAACTTCATCTGTGGTTTTAATACCTTGTCCAGCTGTAAGCCACCCCCATAGGGGTCTACTCTTAGGTCCCAGCTTTTCTTGGGTAATTTTTCTATGTGAAGTGTATAAGTGATTGTAGATTTGTTTTCATCAATTGCTGGAAGGGCAGAACAGCATCCTCAGCTTGGGTTAAGGGTCTTAAAGACACACAATTTGTCATTCCTGTCCTGGGTTCCATGTTCTTACCTCTTCTCTTGTGTTCTCATTTAATTTTTAGCATGATGCATAAATGGATTTTTGTAAAATGCTTCAAATATTTTGTAGAATGGCATGGGTTTCAGATGGGGTTATGTTCCAGTAAACCCACCGGAAGTTGAAAGTACATGGAATGCACCTCGGTTAAGGAGCATCCTAGCTCAGCCACACCCTCAATGGGGTAGTGTCATGAGGGTGGACCTGCCACTCAGTGTCACTGCTTGGCAGTTCCAGAGAAGACAGATAATGTCACCAGTTCAGGCCAGATAGACATTCATATTGAATGCATGGTGTCACTTGGGTTTCCTGTTGCTTTTCCATTGCCATAAAGGAAACATAATTGTAAGTTCAAATGTCCACATTTGAGAGCAGAAATTCCCCATTTATTCTCCTTCAGATTATCTTGGGAATCCCCCTGATCTGAATAGGAAATAGTCACGTGTATAAGGGGTCCTTCTTTGCTCCTCCCACCTTTTCTTCTACTCTGTTTTCTCTAGAATGCCACCAGAGGTTCAGGATTAAAACCTACTGTTCTTGAGTGGTGCCGCCCCCTAGTGGCAACCCTCAGAAACTGCAGCTGGCCCAATCTTTGAAGGTGCAATTATTTAATTTGTTGTGGTTGTAGGACTGAGGTCCCCATTTCTTTGATGGCTGTCAATAAAAGGACTTACGTTCTAGAAGCCACCCATCTTTCTCAGCGACTAGTCTTCTCTTCATCAGAGGCACTTAAGCCCCATCATGCCTGGAGTGACTCTGCTACCTTTTTGGTCCTAGCCTTCAGCTGCTGTGGCAAAAGTGCCAAAGAAAAGCGACGTAAAAAGAGGAGAAGTTGGAGATGTTAGTCCATGATCAGCTGGCTCTGTTGCATTTCTGCCCGTAGTAGGCAGAATGTCGTAGTGTGGGGACAGAGAATGGACACCGCCGAAGGGAAGGAAAAAGGCCAGGGTCCAAGAATGCCTTTCAGGGATACATTCCCAGGTGATTTCCTTTTACCACGCACCATCTGCTAAGGGTTCTACCACATCCCAACATCTGAGCTGCCAGGGAATAAGCCTTGAAGATATGGGCCCTTGAGGGTGCCCGCTAATGATGGCTGGTGCACAGCACAGCTGGATAAGACTCTGTGCTGTTCAAGGGAGCCTTCGATTAGTTTAGGCCCAAGTGAATAGCTCATTCTCACTGTGAGTCACTCGAAATTTACTGATCAGTAATTTTAATCATAACCTGAGCACCCTTTTGTGTCACACTGTATGCCATAATCAGGGCATGATGCCAGCACCTACACTAAGGAATCATGGGGAGGTGATGCTCAAGAAATTTGCTTAATGCAGCCAGAGCCACAAAACTATTAGTTTTCCTTCAATCTTAGGATCGTATTTATTATCTTCTCCATTTCAGTCTTTATTGCTCAGTAGCAAGACTTCTAGCTTGAACTAACAACAGAAGTCTAGATCTCATTGCAAGAATACCAACAACATGAAAGACCAAACCAGTATCTTCTATCCAAAATCTACCAGTCCTATAGAAATGCTTGCCTAGATGAAATCCAGGACACACAATATGTTTATTCACTAGCTTCTGATGCTCTTATTTTTATTTCAGGGTTGTTTTCCTTCTACATAAAATGTACATGTTCTCTTTATTTCTATCCTTTAGCTCCACCTCTGAATTAATGACATGGATTCTCTCTACTGCTTTCTTTCCCTCCCTGTGTCTCAGTCTTTATCATACCATTGCAAGGAGATGTGGTCCAAGAGGCAGGGGGCCCATATCCTATATGCAACTCAGTCCCCAAAACAAGTATGCCATTTGACCTCCTGGCATCATTATTTCCTTGCTGGTGACTAATGTGTGTCCTTGTTAGCAGTTATATAATGAGCTTATCTATATATCTTTCAAAATAATCGTATTGTGTGATGCCAAGCTCATGAGTCACCAGCTCAATTATTCTTCCCTTGACAGGGTCCCTCTCTCATAATTACTGCAAGAACTCATGAACTTAACCAAGGAGTCAGTCCTGGTTTCTAGGATTGAACTGTGAGAGTCGTTACCTCCTGGAAGCTATGAGTTCTTAACCTCCACCAAGGGCTTCAGCACTAACTCAATCATGGGCCAATGGACACGAAAATAATTTTGAATGCATGGAGAGTAACAGGGTGTTCAACAGCATGAACTTTAGAATAAAGTCTGTGGGCTCAAATCAAATATACAGGCACTGTCACCGATAGGTTTCAAGACCTGTGGGAAGTTTGCCACCAGTTGGGATGACGTGGGAGCTATGAGGAAGGAGTCCGTGTATGGAGCTGATAACTCTTCTGGGCACATAGCAAGTGTTCTGTTGATCATACTTACTGTCTCTGCCAATGGTGGCCTTGCTCATCCATAGTCTTGGCTGAAATTGCTTTAATGAAAATATTGTAAAGGTTAAAATGATCCTAGTCATGAGAAAGATCACAATTTGAATTGGTGTGTGTGTGTGTGTGTGTGTTGTATTGTATAGTGTACTGTTACTAGGAATTGTAGCCTTTCAGGCAAGTGCTTTACCATTTAGTTGTATCTGCCAGCCCCAAAATATTATAAATGGAGGGAAGAAATGGCCTAATTGGTTCCCATTATAATTTGCAGTGAGCGTTGAACAAGGGTTATTGTGTTTGCTATTAAAGTTTTCCTTTATCTCCAGTTCGTGGCCTTCCTAGCACAATCCCTGTGTCCAAAAATAGAACAAGAGGAAATAGAACACAGCAGAGCTGTAGAAATGCTAGCACAGACCGGAAACCTAAGAGTTGGCAGGGGCACCTTGCTAATCTCTTGCCCATTGGTGTGGTTTAAGTTAGGGTCCGACTCCGACACTCGAGCATGGGTTCCGCTTCTGTATTAGACTGTCTCAATCAACCCCCTGCGGAGTCTGCCCTCTGGATGGCAGAGTCAGTGGAGAGTCAGATGGTGGAGTCAGTGGAGAGTCAGATGGTGGAGTCAGTGGAGAGTCGGATGGCGGAGTCAGTGGAGAGTCGGATGGCGGAGTCAGTGGAGAGTCGGATGGCGGAGTCAGTGGAGAGTCGGATGGCGGAGTCAGTGGAGAGTCGGATGGCGGAGTCAGTGGAGAGTCGGATGGCGGAGTCAGTGGAGAGTCGGATGGTGGAGTCAGTGGAGAGTCGGATGGTGGAGTCAGTGGAGAGTCAGATGGTGGAGTCAGTGGAGAGTGAGATGGAGAATTTCGAGGGAGCCTTTGAGAACAGTCACATTCCATTCAAGAGCAGTTAGGACAGATCTCCCCAATTCAAACGACACACTGGATGCTCAGCCATCAAGTGATTCTTGTTCACACTATTTGAGTGGAAGAGCCGGCATCAAACCAGAGTGACCTTGGATTCTGACCTGATGCCGAATCTCCACTGCCAGGAAGTCTCAGGGCATGTAGCCATTGAGTCACCGGGGGATCAAACAAGATGAAAGCAGGAACTGAGAGAAAACCTCTCCCCAGATGGAAAACTTCCCAATTAAACAACTAGCCCTAATTGTCTTTTGTCTATACTGGCTTTTACTTGATGATTAATGGTTTGCAGATGGACTGAATTATGAGAATTAGTTCATTTCACCTCAAGGTGTGCCAGTGTATCAGGATGTGAGCTACTCTGCAGCTTAGATGTCAAGTGTCTCCAAAAGGCTCATGGGTTAGCCTTGGTCCATGGGCTGGCACTGTTCAGAGAGGTGGTATCAGTGGGAAGACTTTATTGTCACTGTGGACAGTGCCCTCAATGGGGCTGTAAGTCCAGGCCCTCTGATCTCCTTCATCTCTACCATCAAGTAAGCCATTCCTGTTCTTGTGCTGTGTTGCCTGGCCACATGGCCAATCAGTCATGCTCAGCAAACTCCAAACAGTGGTTTGCTTGTTTGTTTTTTTTTTCTTTATAAGTTGATTGTTCCAAGCATTGCATTAGTGGAATGGAAAGTTATTATAGGTTAAAGGAAACAACACTGCATCAATAGGGGGAAATACTGTAGAATGTTTTATAAACAAAACTTGTCACCTTAGTATTTCTAGTGTGGCCCTATGGGTGCTTGATCTTTTTATTAGGTCAAACTTTAATTCCCAACATCAAGTCCTGTAGTTCCCCGGTAGTATCAATTATTCCAAACATTCTTTAAAAGGGAGGTGAATTAGAAATAGCAGCAAACATCCCCAATTCCTTATCACATTTTGACTCTCGAGAAACCAACTTTCTGTTTTCATCGAAAAACACGATGTCTTGTCTTTGTGTATGCACCTTTATCTGTATGCGTGTTAGAATGTGTAGGAGCATGCACTAGAGAATACATATGTGTTCATGCATGTAGAGGTGCTGCCCACTTGTGTGTGTGTGTGTGTGTGTGTGTGTGTGTGTGATGGAGTTTCTCACTGACCTAGAACTCTCAAAGTAGACTAGACTAGCTAGCAAGTAAGCCCCAGGGATCTGCCAGCCTTCATTTCCCCAGCACTGGGTTGACAAGCGTGTGCCTCCATACCCCAGTTTTGGGTTTTTGTTTTGTTTGTTTTGTGTGTGTGTGTTTTGTTGTTGTTGTTGTTTTTATGTGAATTCTGGATATTGAGCAAAGGAGCCTGGTACTGGCTTGGCCATCTCTGTAGCCCATGCCTTGCTTTTGAGCATCACAACTGTGACATGTTCTTTTATGTGCGGATGAGCTCACTTAGTTCTTGTGTGATTTGAGTTGAATCAGGAGCATGCTCTTGTCTCTAGATCTTCCAGGGCTCGGCCCCACTGACTTCTTACTTTTTAAAGGAATCTTCAGAACACTCAGTCATCAATGAGACATGGGATTATGTATTTATAAAGTATCTTTAGTCTGGAGTGAAAGTCATGCATGGGATATGTGTGCATTTTCCTTTAACCTTCATCTAAGCAGATTGTAAGAGTGGCCCAAATCACCTCCTGTCCTTGTGGAAATGGGATGCTGGGATGGGCCTTGGGGACCATCTTGTTCAACCACTTCACGTTGCAAAGTGAAGGACACGGATGCGGAAATGAACCAACAGGGTCCTCCAGCCTGACCACTCCCATCTGTGTGGGGCAGTTGTGGTTTGGGTCTGACAGGTGAATGAACTCAGATTGTGCCTCCGTGCGCCCACATGTTATAACTGGACTGCTTCCTTGAAGATATTTAAAAAGCATAAAATAGCCCAAATCCATGGCTGAGACAATTTTGTTCTGCCGATTTTTCTCATAATTTACAAAGAATTTCAGTAGATCAAAAACAAGGCAAAAATGTACAGATTAGAGCCAGGGGAGCATTCCAGATCTCCTGATCTCACTGTGCTGGGAGTATAAAAGAACATTCTTCAAGCATTCCATTTTTCACATAACACATGAAAAAGTCACTATAATGTGCTTGTTTTAGACCCACGGGACATTTGTTTCACTGAGACAAGGTCTCCCACTCTGTGTATTACCAAGGCTAGTACTCTCTGTGTACTATCCCTAAATTCAAAGCAACCCCATGAGCAGAAGGGTTGTGCCCTCCCACACCCAATTCCCTGCGGCATACATTATGTCCTCCTTTGCTGAAGTGGACTTGAGATAAAAATAGTTTTATTATCTTTGCTACTCCCCCGTGGAATCGTGGTATTTAACTTGGTATCACAACCTGTGAAACATTTCAGCCCTTCTCATTCAGATCTGGAACATTCCTCCCCACCTGAGCCTGCTGGCAGCTGTAGGGAGTGGCTGGCATCTTTGTGGAGTTCTACATTGTCAGCATACACAACTTGCAGAATTTCCCTTTGAGTAGAAGGCGTTTAATCACAACTCAGTCCCCAAAACAAGTATGCCATTTGACCTCCTGGCATCATTATTTCCTTGGGAGGGGCTTCTAATGTCTCTGTCACAAACAGCCAGACTATGGGCTCCAGCCAAAGGACCTCATTCGGAGCATGGAACCCTGGAAACCTGTTCTATCACCCTTCTCTAGAGTAGGCAAGAATGCAGGATCGTATCTGTAATCATAACTGCTTAGGAGGCTAAGGCAAGAGGACCAAGAGGACTGTGAGTCCAAGGCCAGGCTCAGCCAACTTAACGAGACCCTGCTCAAAATGAATGAAATGAATGAATGATAAGGAGGCAGATGGGTTGTCTCAGTAGTAGATTCCTTACCTATCATATGCGAGGTCCTGGGTTTAGTCTCCAGTGATGGGGGATGGCTATTAATTTAGGCTTCTGGCTCTAGAGGCTTCAGGTCAAAGTCAGTTCACCCCACGGAAGCCAGGAAGCAGTGTATCCTGCCCTTTGCTACTGTATTTAGCTTCCCGTCCTCATCACATTTTCCCAAGGCTTAGCAAGTCAGGGAAAGAAGTCTTTGCATCCCAAACGCAGCTTTTCATCTTCCAGCTGAAGTCGAGGCGACCCCGTGAATTTTCAGCCAGAAACATAAGCCTGAGCTCTTGCTTTCTGTAGCAGTTTTTGTCCAGTGAGTAGTCTCCCCATCAGCTGGAAAGGGGCGTTACAGCTATGTCCCTGGTCATCTGAGAGTACGCAACCAATTAAGGAAGAAAAGTAAGAGGCAGTGAAATCAGGGCCATCAATAGCCCATTTAAATGGTGCTTGTCTAACTTTTTATTTTGAAATCATATATGTATTTTATTACAGACAGAACCTATTTGTTGAGAATCACTTAGGAAGTAGAGGCGACAAAAGACTCATCCACAGTAATTATCACTCCACACAAATGTAACTTTGTTGTATATTCTTTTGTGTGTACATTTTAGTGTGTGTGTGCGTGCACAAATTGTATTATAGAACGATATATACAAAAGCTATGTGTAGTTCTATAGCTACAGTAAACCTCAGTGTCTGTGGAGTTTGCATTGACAGAGTCAATCAAATATGGAGCCAAGTGGGTGATATGGTGTATACCTTTCAACCCAAAACTCAAGAGGTGGAGGCAAGAGGATCAGGTGTTCAAGGCCAGCCTTGGCTGTGCATTGAGTTTGAGAGCAGTCTGGGTTCACTGAAACCTTGTCTCATAAGCCAATGAATAAATAACAACAAAACCTAAGGAAAAATGGAAACCAGAAACTGCTTCTCTGTTGAACAAGTGTAGACATTTGCATCGCATTTTGTTGCAGTCAGTTTTAAATTAACCTAGAGATGATTTTAGACATTTATTAATTCATTATGGTCCTGGAATTGAGCCCAGAGCTTCATGAAAACAAGGCAACCACTCAACCAGCCAGCTATCTTTCTAGCCCCGGTACCATTTTATATAAGCCTTGGGTATGTGTAGATTTTGGTGTCTGAAGGGATGCTCTAGAACACCCAAGGATAGGGAGGGACTACTGTGAGCACTTTCCTCTTCTCTCTGATGGCATTAGTTCTGAAGGAAGCTCCCATCCGGAGACAATAGATCTGTCCCTGTGAGGCTGTGGTGGGTTGGAAAGCCATTGGAAGCAGCAGGACCACAGCTTCAGTTGACCATTCACAGCTCTTAGGGAAGGACTTCTCTTGTCTTGCTCTTGACCACATGCTGCCTTTTTCTCTCCTGCTGGTAGCTCTTCCAGACCCTGGCTGTTCTAGTTCTCTGCTTACTTTAGGGTCTGGAAACCTTAAGTTTCTCTGCGCATAGTCCCATGGGGCACCAGGTGGAGCCAGTCCACTGAGACGTGACCATCTGTTCATGCCCTGAGGCAGTGGGCACAGCCGGCCTAGAAGGAGGACTGCAAGCCAAGCCTCTAGCCAGGGATTCTCCTCAGACACAGAAAGGACTCTAGCTCGCTCCAGGCTGTTTCTCCCATCGGTAGCTTCCTTCCAGGGAAATCTGTCTCCTTTTTGTTGTGTTCTGTTCTGTTTGAGACAGGAGATTCCTCTGTGGCCCAGGCTGGCCTTGAATTAGCAGAAAAGCTGAGATAACAGGCATGAAGCCCATATCTGACTTAATTGACACTTCCTAAGCAGAACGGGGTTCATGCCTTGGGGTGCACACTGTGTCCTACTTCCATCTAGATGTGGCAGTTTGAGCCCCAAACTGAGTTTATAGGGCGCTGTGTTCTGACTTCCCTGGTCCCGCTGGCAGGATGCTTTCTGGTCTGAGTAGGATGGCTAAACCTTGCCTTTTAGGTCCTTGCAATGTGGTGAGATCTCTGAGTCATGAGCTGACGCTGTCCTCTGAACTTTTAGGTGTCCCGGTGGCTGCCCACGGGCTCTAGAGAGTAGTCATTCCTACATGGGTTTAGGAGTAAGTTCCTAGGCCTTCATGAGCCATGTGGCCTTGAGTAAGTTACTCCTGTCTTTGAGAGTTGGTGTTCCTCTCAGGAGGTCAGCACAGTGATGTGGCTACCATGTGTGAGGTTATCAGGAGGACTCTGTACACACAGCACACAAGCTCTCTGTGTACAGTGGGCGTTCAGTGTGGTCCTGCTGAAGCAAGATGTGTACGACATAGGTCACGTGAGAAAAGTGTATGCCGCAGGACTCAGATTGTCCCAGAAGGACAGCTGCTGGTAGTGAGAGTCGGTGGAAAGGACTGCTTGGGGACAGGGGACTGGCTGCATATTATCCTGGGCTTTGGAAATGGGTGGCACTTTCTCTTCCTTTCTCTTTGTGTGCAACACTTTGATGGTTGGGCCAGGTCTTGGAAACTCATCCCTAGTCCTACCTTGTGCATGAGCCTAGTACCGAATGTAACATCTTGTCTCAGACCCCAGCCTGTGGTGGACTTGGTCTGTTTCTGTGGATTTTGTTTTCATCCTGAGAGCTTGTATGGAAACACCTTCCTGCTCTCCACAGCCCGCTCCGTCCTGGGGTTCCCCCAACTCCTGCACTCCTTACCTGTATCAATCCCTCTGCACTACTCTTTCCAAACTTGTAGGTCCCCCTCCAAGCTGTTCCCACTCAGCAGTGCAAAGTGAATCAAAGTGGCACAGATGACCCAGATTGTGGTATGACTTGCAACAGGCAAAGTTTCAGAAGTCACAGTGCCAGGCTCTGTGGCCTTGTTGATTTGATGGAATCTTAAGCTATGGCAACGAGTCCCTTAGGCCCTTCATTCATTCCGTTAACCACAGGGCCACTCCAGCCCTGCAGCAGGCCTGCACTGTGTGTGTGTTCCAGCAACCCTGCAGCCAGTCCCCCTTTCTGGCAATGGTCCAATTTAAGATTTCTAAGTCTGAAATTATATATTGCAGCCAGCCTACTTAACATTCTCTTGTGCCCTAAGAGTTGCCTCTTAGATTCTCCCAGATCCCTGGCTTGCTTGCTTTTTCCACAGAAAATGTTCTAGGTTTCAGCTGCCACTGTGATGTCTCTTAAAAAACAAAAGTTCAGATTCATTTTATTTTTATTTATGTGTATGTATGGTTTTTCTTGTGTGTGTGTGTGTGTGTGTGTGTGTGTGTGTGTGTGTGTGTGTATGCACATTTACGTGGATGCCCTTGAAGGCCAGAAGAGGGTGTCTATCCCCTGGAGCTGGAGTTTCAGGCAGTTGTGAATGGGCCAGTGTGGGTGCTGGGAATCAAACTCCAGTCCTCTGCAAGAGCAGCAAGCCCTCTTAACTGCTAAGCATCTCTCCAGCCCAGTGATGAGTCTTGACTGGCATTTTCCTGAGTGACTGGAAGGCTTCCCTGTAGGAGGCGATGCTGATTACGTGTCCCCTCTGCTGTGTTCCAAGTTAGGTAGAGAAGACACAAGTCATTTCCATCATTCATTTTTGCGGTATTGTGCTTCCTATTTCCCCAGACGCTTCTGTGTGCATTGTCTCATTTAAACATTGGGCAACTCTAGGCGGCAGACAAGGTCTCTTCTTTTGGCCATTGAAGATAATGAAATAGTGTTCAACAAATTATTGCCTATCAACCATGTTCCACGCACAATTCTGTACTTGGCTACAGACAGGCTTCACACAAACACGAAGTGATGACAGTCCTGTGCTAGAGGTAGATC
The DNA here is from genome assembly GCA_004026605.1 of Ondatra zibethicus. Lineage (NCBI taxonomy): Eukaryota > Metazoa > Chordata > Mammalia > Rodentia > Cricetidae > Ondatra > Ondatra zibethicus. The sequence continues at coordinate 8,146 of PVIU01002757.1, read as the reverse complement.
CAGACTGGCTGACACACCCAGATCTCCCCGAAGTCTTTCCAGAACACTTCTCAGGGTTGATGAACAGCAGAGTATTTCTCCCTGTGGCCACTGGGAAGTTTCTAGAAAATACCCCCCTTCCTCTGCCATACTTCCTTTTGACAGATAAGTGTCCCTCTTTTTCTGGCTGATATGGGGTAGGGTGGGTTGCTGTAGAATCTTTTGACTTCATTTCGAAGACATTGGGGAGGGGCTTGTGGGAAGCCCTGACTGCATATTTAACTGACTGGCGGGACAGCATCCAGTCTGTTTGTGGTGGTACTAAAAGCCATGCTGGCCTTTGAGCTTCTTCCCTGTGAAGACATGAGCTGTGTGGAGCGTGATTCAAGACTGCAGAGCTGGTTGGTTATCATGTCTGGTGGGTAATACACTTATGTCCACTCAGGAAGTATTTGTTGGTTAGATGTGTTCTGAGTTCTGGTTGAGTGTGGAAAGTCGGCATGTCCTCCAGGCTCAGGGCGGTTCTTTCCCTTCTTGAGTCAAGGCTCACTTGCATGTGGGATTAGTTACCAAGGAAACTGGGAGGGAAAAGAGGAAGGAGGAAGGCCATTGACTCACCATCCATGGAAATGGGTGATGTTTCCCAATGGATCACTAATCATCACCATTGGGGCTCCCAGCCTGTTGCATCCTGACAAAGAAAAGACTCAAATCCATTTTTTTTTTTGTCACTGAGTTTCCTTTTAGCCAGATGGCACAATAAAATCTAGCCTAACTGGCTGGTAACTTCTAAAACTTGAGTGATTTGATGACAAAGTGTTTTTCCATAGTGTGGCTTGAGGACATCTAACTTCACCTAGCCACATAGCAGAGGCTCCTCAGTGATTAAATGACAGCCTGTCTGAGAAAATATTCTCCACCTTTGAGTTTGTATTGATATTTTACTGAGGCCAAAACGCAATAGTAAAGCAACGAGAAAAACAAGAAAACCACCCAGTCATTCCACAATCCACTTTTGCTCCATATTCCCTGATTTGGCACGGCCTACTCATGCGAGGGCTCCACCACAGGAGGGAGAAGGAAGGCAGATGGCTCAGGTGTTGACTCTATTCCTCTGCATTCAGCAATGCCTGGGGATGCTGGACCATACTGCTGCCATGCCATCCACCGCTCTCTCTGTGGTCAAACCTCCTTGGGCGGGTTCCTCCTTGGCTCAGGTCCTTCCATCCCAGTCAGGTCCTTCTCGGAGTAGGCTCCATGGTTGCTTTCTTATGTTCTCCTCCAACTTGGGCCAGTCTTTCCCAGTTGTATTTTTGGGAATAGCAGAACTTGGGGCACTTTGTCTACCTGGAGGGTCTCTCAACCTTTTGTCAGCTTAGGTTTGAGTTGCCCAACAGCAAGTTGTCATTTGCGGTTTGTTCTATCCTGGTTCCTTCTTGTCAGTTTCAAGACTGTTAATTGCTGATTGCTGCTTCATTGCTTTGGTGGAAGAATCGGTGGGTAAAGCAAATAGTTAAGATGGTTTGCATAACTGCCTGCCTGTTACCTGCTTACTGCTGATACCAGACAGGAAGAAGATAAGGCAGGGCAAAGTGTAGGCTGTGGGAGCATCAAGATGTGACACCTCATTGTACCAAGTGTACATGGACCACACCGTTTGTATTTTAAGTAGGAACTTAGGGTGAGGACATGCTCGGGCCCTGGGCTTTAATCTGTGTGCTTGCATGTCTTTACTGTGTGGCTGCTGCCTACCTCCTTCCCTAGGGCGGGCGTTCTCCTCGACACCCCCAGCAATTCCCCTTTCCTCTCGCCTCCCTCCATCACCTCTCACCCTTTTCTTTCCAGTGCTATGGATGGAACTCAGAGCCTTCCACAGGCAAGGCCAGGGCTCTGTCACTGAGCTACCCCATCCCACCCGGCCCACCTGTTTTCTTTCCGCTCTGTGACCCTTGGCTCTTTATTATCTCAGTGCTCTGGCGAGGCTGGAATGTTGGTCTCGAGAAATCCCGGGCCAAAAGTCAAGTCAGAGATGCTCCCTGCCCTCTACCCATCTTTACTGCTTGCTTGCTTTGCTTCACTTCTGCCCCAAACCTGCGGAAATGCCTGTTTGCTGATCTCATGGGCCTGTGACCGGAGACCTTGTGACTTGGCCGGAGGGAGGTAGGGAGCCACCCACCCTGTGGACCCTCTCCTACCGCGAGGACCTGCTGTGCTTCTGGGAAAAGGGAATGTGAAGTGAGCAGTTTAGCTTGGACCTGGTCCGGAGGCAAATCAGTCACTTCACACGGAGATCCTCTATCCATTGTGTTCTCAGAAAAGCTAAGTGAATCACCAGAGCGAAGAATGTGCCGTCTGGTGCGGCCACAATAAGAAAGTATAATGTTTTGAATTAGAGGCGGGAGGGAGAAACGGAGAAATCTTTGGCCGGTAACTTGGTCGTTCCCATTGTTCTCCCCTCCCCACAGATACATGCTTGGATACGGATTTTCTTCTCCAGCCTGGTTTTTCCTAAGCTCAATCCTGCAGCAACATGACAGGGCCATGTTAGACATGGAAATTACTGAAGAACAGCGGATCCAAAAGTCACATTTCACTAAAGGCCCCAGGAAGCAGAGACGAGGCACTATGAGAGAACGCGCCTCCAACTCAACCCAAAATGTGTTTTCCTTGCCCCACTTGTTAATTAGTAAATCAGAACCACACGAAAAATGTAAATAAGTGCATGCCACAAATCTGTCACACTTGAAAGGTTCCCAGATTAACTTGTCTTCCTGGCTTTTTGCTAGGCATCGTCGTTGCCCTGTCTGAGGAAAAGTGCCCCCAAATGCCTTGGTAGGTTGGCATCTCTGGGGCCCTTGCGAATAGAACAACTTTAAGATAACGTTGTTCAGGTGAGAGATACCTGGCTACCTGAGAAGTTATGTTTCTCTTTTAGACAGCAATGTAGAAGAGGCAACCGACCTTGCTTTTTCTCACCCTCTTAGCTTTCTAGGGGTGTTTTCTGTCTTGCTTGTACTGAGCAGTCTATTCACATGCTCAGTCCTGCTGAGTTTGTGCCTTTGGCAATGTAAGGCACGCGACCTTTGCAAGTGCACTTCTCGAATCCAGCAGGGCCGGAGAGAAGGAAGCCGCTTCATGCGGCTCAGGAGGGAGAGAGAGGCCTTGTTGCCCCAGAAAAGGCAAGCCATTCTCTCCGAGCAGTGTTGGGAGAAGCATTTTGTTGTTTTTGCAGGGACCTGGGATCCAAGTTTTGTCTATTAAAGGAAAGGAGAGGCCCCTTTCTGTTTGTGCGCAGACGGCTCTGCTGTACTAGGGAGCTATTTGCACCCCCAGGGTGGTGTCTTTTTATTCTTGGGTTTAGAACCCCTGAGGCATCAACACACACCCCTGTTAAGACCCTCGGCATCTGGTGCCAAGTCTTGGCCTTTGGTTTGACTAGGAAATCTTCCAGTGTGTGATCTTGCTGTTGCCAGGCCAGCCAGTACTTGAAGTAGAGTTCTGCTGGCTTCAGGGCTTCTGTCTCTTCATTGGACAAATGCGTGCCACTACCTGCTACTTGCCAGGGGTTGCTGGAGGCACTTGAGCCAGAGGCACACAAAAGAGAATTCCGTGTCCTCACCTGCCTTACCTTTGGGACACACCCGTGTTTTTTTTTTTTTTCACTTGCCACCAGCCCGAGTGTTATGGAGATGACGGAGGAGGACTGTGTGCAGGTGGCTCTGGCTAGGGACGTGCTCTGGCCTCAGAGCCTAGACTGCCCTGTGCCAACCACATCCGGGGAGGGTTGGAAAGGATCATGAGAAAGGACTCAACCCACATGCCCGTGTTTGGCACACTGGGTGCTGTGCCATGGATTATAAGAATATAATAATCTGATGCGGTGTAATTTGATAGGAATATAAACCTTGGTGACCCTGGGAACTGAAGGAGGGGACTGGGCCTATTGGTTGCTTTTTTTTTTTTTTTTAACTTTTAAGACTTGAATGGTTTGTTGGACCAAATAGCTCCCTTGTCATGGTTAAGCCCACTGTGGAGAAAGGAAAGACGGGGATTTAGTGTTTTGGGGGGCATTTGCTGTTGTTGTTGCTTTTTTTTTTCTACCACCCAGTTTGAGAGAGAGTTGCCCCAAGCCAGCATAGTTAATTCTCAATTATACAGGAGATGATTTTCCATTTTGGAGGTTTTTAGTTTTCCTCCCCTAGAATCTTCCCTGGAAGCAGTAAGATGTGTCGGTCAGATAAACAGATGTTAGCATAATTAACATAGTCCCTGGTGTGAGAGAGCCTGAGAAACAAGACTCACAATAAAAGGAATGGCTGGGTCTTCTAGTGCCCAGAGTCTGTTGAATGTATTCAAGATCGTGATGGGCACACCCACGGAAACAGTTTGCCTGAGCTAATGGGAGCTCACCAACTCTGGCGGGACAGGGAATGAAACAGCATAGATCCAAACTAGTCCCTCTGAATATGGGTGATAGTTGTATGCCTGGGGCAGACTACGGGCCACTGGCAGTGGCACCAGGATTTATCCCTCCTGCTTGTACTGGCTTTTAGGGAACCCAATCTCTTTGCATGGATGTCTTGCTCAGCCTAGATACAGTAGGGAGGGCCTTGGACCTTCCCCAGAGAAAGTACCTTACCCTCTCTGAGGAGTGGATGGGGGAGTGGGGGAACCTAGGTGGAGGGAATGAGAGGAGGGGAGGGAGTGGGAACTGGGATTGGTATGTAAAATGAAAAAAAGATAGTTTGTTTTCTTTTTTTTTTTAAAAAAAAGAAGAGGGAAAAAAAAGAATGTATTGCAATAAAATAATCTTGTCACTTCCTCTACCTCATCAGGACGGGCTAGTCACCAGAGAGTGAACATAGACAAATCCATTAAAATCTATTTTTTGATACCCTAGACCAATACATGGTAAAACAACATAACACTGTCTTCATTGCTAGGTTTTTATGACCACCTGGAGGGACTGAAACTGGTTAAGTTAGAAAGAAGTTCCTTTGACTCCCCCATCGTCAGCCTCCCCACACGCCCCTGCACACCAGGCTACTCATTTTCAGAAGAGCACACAAATGTCCTCTGATGAGGGTTCCTTGCTTTTTAACTTTGCCAGAGTTTGTTCTGGCAAGACGTGCCCTCTCTTGTCTTTGCTTGGTCCTCAGCCTCCCTCGTCATCCTTTCCACGATGTTGATCTGGGGTATCGTATTCATGTTTTGACTATCAGTCTGCAGCATCGATCCAGTTCTCCCCTTTACTCTCGTCCATGACTCCTCCAGGTTAGCCTCATTTCTGTCCCGCTCAGCAGAGGCTCACCATGAGCCTCCTGTGTGCTGGGAGCCAGGCTCTGCACATTGACCCTGTGCACTGAATTCCCGGCTTCTTTTCCTCTCAATCGGGTTGTGCAGTTGACCTTACATTGAGATAAGCAATGGATGGGGAGCTCCCATTTTCTCGCTTTTATTTTGGAGAGATGGGATTTTCTGGTATCAGCTAAAGACTGTGGTGTGTGTTAGTGTACTAAATGCCACCGAATCATTTACCTCAAAATGGTTTGTTTCACATCAAGCAAATTTTACAATTAAAAAAAATGGAAGAGAAAGAAATGAGTGAGTAAGGGCTCTCTCTGTGTGCATGAAGCGCACAAAGGGTGTGATGTCGAAATTGGTTTCCCCCCCCATGCACGGCGACCCGTGCTTCAGCCTGGCCATGACTGAAGTAGCTTTGTCAGGTTCATTTCCTCCTCCTGGATTTTGAAACCTAGCGAGCCTGGAGTTTGAATCCTGAAGCCGAATGAGTGTTAGTTGCTGGGGCCGATAGCATTGCTGCTGTAAAAACAGCGACCTTGAGTAGACATGTCCCGCTGCTGTTCCAGCCGGGTGACTTTGCTCTAGAGAATCACTCCTGGATCTCAGGGGAGCTCACTGGGGCAGAGGTCAGAAGCCTCACTTCCTTTCTCACTCCACACGCCCCCGAGGGTGTTCCAGGGCCCAGGACAAAGTGCTCAGTCCTAGCTTGGGTGTTTGTTTGTGGCTCGTGAGTTCTCAGCCCTAAGCCCTCTCTTGGAGGCTTGGGGGTGAACATGCGCGGAGCCTGCTCTATGATCTTATGGTGCGGTAGGTGATGCTGTTGGTACAAGGTTAGGGATATGATACTGCAGATTTCCATGAGACGTTATGGGGACCACAACCACTGGGGGTAGGTAGATGGAAAGAGGGCAGCTGTCTCTCATCCTAAGATGCACCCCAGGCAATACACCTGCAAAGAGGAGAAAGGTTCACTTGGCCGTGGCTTTGGAACCTTTCTGTTGGCTCTGTTGGCTTTTAGACTGTGCTAAGGCAACTTTTCATGAGAGAAACACACAGCAGAATACAGTTGCTCATCTCATGGGTGTTAGAGACAAAAGACATGGGATCCTGTGATGGCACGAATATGAAATATTTCCCAGCGGGTCGTGTTTGGATGCATGGTCCTCGCTGGAGGAAGTAGGCTACTGAGCGCTGATTATTGGGAGTGTTTTCTCCCTGACCCTGCCTGTCTCCCTTTCTTTGCTTCCTGGACACCATGCACTGAATTGCTATGTGCCATCACATCCTCCCCGCCATGATGGACAGATACCTTCGAGATGATGAGCCATAATAAATATCTTTCTCCCTTTTGTCATAGTGGTGAGAAAAGAAACTAATACAGATTCTGTTCTCTTCAAGGCCAGACACCCAGTGACTTCAGACCTCCCATTGGTCTATCTTGTAATGGTTCCATTGTCTTTTAGCAATACTATGCCAGGGTCAAGTCTTTAACACATAGACTTTTGGGTTGAACTTAAGATTGAAATTATAGCAGAAGGCTTCCTGGGATTCAGTCTTAAAGGGAGATTTAAGAATCGATTGTTATTACATTTAATTTTGTGCATGTGTATGTCTGTGTGTGCTATGCACTTGTGAGTGCAGTGCCCAGTGAGGCCAGAAGATGGCATCAGCTCCCCTGAAGCTGGAATTACAGGTAGTTATGGACTGCCTGACATGAGTGCTGAGATCTGAACCTTGCAGGAGCAGCACAAGCTTTTAGGCACAGGACCATCTCTCCAGCCCCTTGCAGGAGGATTTAAAAGAGTACTGTATTACTTTAATAGCCTGGATGCTGGTGGCCCCTCTCCCTGCCAGATGCATTTGTTGAGGCCTGATGAGTGCTGTGATGGCATGAGAAGGTGGCCTTTGGGAGATGATTGGCTCCTCAGGCCAGAGCCCTCACGAATGGGGTTAGTATTTATATTTATATTATGGTTCCATAGGGCTGTTTGCTGCCCTTCCAGAGGACCTGTGTTTGATTCCCAGCACCCACGCCAGGTGGCTCACAACTGCCTATAATTCCAGCTCCAGGAGATCTAACCCCCTCTTCTGGACTCACACATGTACACGAGCCTTCCCTCTGACACACACATGCACACATAATTAAAAATAATAATAAATATTTTTTAAAAGAAGGTTGCAAGGGACTGAGAGTATAGTTTAGTGATGTACATGGCTGGTTAGCATACCTGAAACCCTGGTCCCTGTCCCTCAAAACCATAGAGAGAAAAAAAAAGGAGCCCCAGAGTGCTGCCTTGCCCTGAGAACCATGCAGGGACATTGTAAGAAGATACCATGTGGGAACCAGGCCCTCAGCAATCCCTGGATATGTTGATTTGATCCTGGCCCTCTAACATCTCTCTGTAACTGCAGGGAATAAATTCTTATGGTCTGCAAGCCACTCAGTCTGTGGTTTAGATTTAAACATATGTATAAAACTTAAAAGTTCTAAAAGAAGTCCTTTGCTAGGGCTTGGTTGTCAGCTTCTAGCTCTATTGGGGGATGATGGAACCTTCTGGGGGTAAGCTGGTATGGAGGGGACTGGGGGAATAAAGGTACCTGGGAATAAAACACACTCTTATAGGAAGGACAGCAGAATGAGGGAGATACTGGGGAGGGATGAGAGACAGTAGGGAGGGATGGGAGACAGTGGGGAGGGGTGAGAGACAGTGGAGAGGAATGGGAGACAGTGGAGAGGAATGGGAGACAGTGGGGAGGGGTGAGAGACAGTGGAGAGGAATGGGAGACTGGGGAGGGATGGGAGACAGTGGAGAGGGATGAGAGACATTGGAGAGGGATGGGAGACAGTGGGGAGGGATGGGAG